>JAXIVJ010006038.1:0-69796 GCA_036785665.1 Chirona hameri | reverse complement strand
ATATATATATATATATATATATATATATATATATATATATATATATATATATATATATATATATATATATATATATATATATATATATATATATATATATATATATATATATATATATATATATATATATATATATATATATATATATATATATATATATATATATATATATATATATATATATAATATATATATATATATATATATATATATATATATATATATATATTATATATATATATATATATATATATATATATATATATATATATATATATATATATATATATATATATATATATATATATATATATATATATATATATATATATATTTATATATATATATATATATATATATATATATATATATATATATATATATATATATATATATATATATATATATATATATATATATATAGGGGTGTGCACGTGCGCACGTGCAGAGGCACTCCATCCCTGACTTGTAGGAAGGCGGCGGCTGAGGAGACACTAACCACACACCAAATTCGAACACAATCGGCACAGCCGTTCCTGAGATAAATAATAGGGATGTGCACGTGCGCACGTGCAGAGGCACCCCATCCCTAACTTGTGGGAAGGCAGAGGTTGAGGGGTCCCTAACCACTCACCAAATTTGCACACAATCGGCCCAGCCGTTGCAGAGTATTTATGAGAAAACACTTTTCAACACCCCTCACGCGGCACGCGCCACGTGCAGTGGTAGTCACCCATGTGAGTCGGCACTGGTCACAAACAGGGTAGGTTAGATGGGGCTACTCAGCAAAGAAGTCCACTTGTCAATCGGACTTACGGTTGCAGAGATATAAGCTTATAAAAAGCGTCGCCACGGGCCGGGTCGGGCCGGGCCGGGCTGGGCCGGGCCGGGCCGCTCATATTCAGAGGTTTTACCATATACCACGGAAGGACGAGCGCTTATAATATGCGCTCCCTAGTAATAACTGGTGCGCTATCCATGCAGAGCACGGTCTGACTGTTTGTGTGCCTGTCTGTCTATTTGAAAATCTCTCCCTTGCTCTCTCCTCCCCTCTGTCTGTCATTTTCAGTTGTTTTATGACTGATCCTTTCAAAATAAAGAGTGCGAATTCAATTCAATCATTGGATGGGTTCTTATACGTCCTTTATGACAAAAAAATGTGGACAGCATCCATTACTAAGCTGGTACGTCTATCAAATGATAAGAGACACCATTAGTTTATCATGCGGGTCAGCATCCTCCTCTGCACTGCAGGCCAGCATCCCGACATGCCGTCTGCACCGCCTCTCTGAATACTCCCGCTTCCCAGGCTGCATTGCAGTAACTTGTTAACACTGCTCGCTCAACTGTCTTGATAACAGACTCTGGCTCTTCACTCAACACACATCATCCGCGCTGCACCAGCTTCTCTCCCCCGCGCGACCCAGCCTCGCCCAGTGCCCCGCGGCAGCGCACGTGTCACTGCGCAGGGGCGGACCCGGCTCACGGGCACTGCTGTGCGAGAAAGCCTGTCATCCCCTGCTGTTCATCGGGAGACTGACTGTCAGCTGTGCCGCAGTATCTCGGTGTTGTGCGGGACAGCCGAACATCCCTGCTGTCTGTTAGCCGACTGTCAGCTGTGCCGCAGTACCTCAGTGTCGTGCGGGACAGCCGAACATCCCTGCTGTCTGGCAACCGACTGTCAGCTGTGCCGCAGTACCTCGGTGTCGTGCGGGACAGCCGAACATCCCTGCTGTTTGGCAACCGACTGTCAGCTGTGCCGCAGTACCTCGGTGTCGTGCGGGACAGCCTAACATCCCTGCTGTCTGGCAACCGACTGTCAGCTGTGCCGCAGTTACTGTCAACTGTGCGCAGTACCTCGGTGTAGTGCGGGACAGCCTAACATCAGCTAATAGCTTCAGATAGAAGTACAGCAAGCACCCTTTCCGTATCACGACGTATACATTTCTTTAATTTTGAAAGCATGTGTATGTAATCACACCAGGGGCGGATCCAGGGAGGGGGGGGGGGGCAACGGGGCTGGCAGCCCCCCCCCCCCTCAATGGAAATTGACACCCCTGCGCCTTCGGCATAGGGGCACTAGTTTTGCGCGGAAGGCGCAATCTGGGCGCCGCAGGCGCCCCCAAATTCATGTAGGGCGCCCCAAAGCCATGTAGGACGCTCCCAAACCCATGAAGGGCGACCCCAAACCCATGGAGGGTGCCTCCCAATTCCGGGGAGTGCGCCCTGATACCCACAAAGTACCCCGAACTTCAAAACTTCGGAAGGGCGACCTCGAAACTCGGAAGCGCGCCCTCGAACGCGATTAGGCATGCACACCGAATCTGAGGAGGGCGTCCCAAATCTGAGGAGGGCGCCCCAAGACCATGGAGGGTGCCCCAATCCCATGGAGGGCGCCCCCAAACCCATGTAGGGTGCCCCCTCCCCCCAATCCGATGGATGGCGCTCCCAATTTCGGGGCGGGAACCCCGATGCCTGAAATGCACCCCAAACTTGGGAAGGACGCCCCGAAACTCGGAAGTGCGCCCTCAAACGCGATGGGGTGCATCCTGAATTTGAGGAGGGCGCCCCAAACCTATGTAGGGTGCCCTCAAACCCATGGAGGGCGCCCCCAAATCATAGCACTGTCAAAATGGTTTGGGTATGTTTTGGCGGTTTTGACGCGACTCTGCAATTTTCCCACGACAACCTTGCCGCGCATCATGACCATGGCCACTGGCGGATCCAGCGGGGGGGGGGGGGGTGTGGCATTATGGGAAAATGCCCCCGCTCCCACAGGAACATGGGGAGGCATTTAATGCAAGTACCCCCCCCCCCCCCCGCGAGTTCCTGCATTGGCTGTAAGAAGTAATAACTAGTCCGCGCCCCGCTGGGAGTATCTGCCCCCCCCCCCCTCCCGGATTTTCTCAATAACTTAAACACTATGATAGATATCAAAGTGAAACTTTCATACCTTATTTTGCATCAATTATACGTCTTGTTACGTCTTGTTATGTTGCAGCATCTTCCTCCTGGCGGGGCACGGGTTAGGGTGATAATTAAAGACTCCTCTTTCTTGTCAATGACTTGTTTTTCTCGCACTGAGGACACCCCCCCCCCCCACCCCCTCCCCGGTCAACAACTTGTCGCTCTGATGACCCGACACTACCCCCCCCCCCCCCCCACCGGTCAACAACTTGTCGCTCTGATGACCCGACACTACCCCCCCCCCCCCACCCCCCCAGCACAACGACTCATCGCGCTGACGACCCGACGCCGGCGCCCCTCAGGTGCCAAAAAATGCGCCCCCGGGCCTGCAGCAGCCCTCAATGAAAATCCTGGATCCGCCCCTGAATCACACATGGTATGACACACAGTTCTAATCAATTTTGATACCACGTTCATATCAACCCAAGTATATTTCAGGTAATTTAAGATGCAGTTCAAAACCTACTGTATCTCCATCTCGCTCAAGTCTGATACACGGAAACATGTCTCAGAACGTCTTCATATATCTTTCCAGTCCATATCACGACGTCTGTCATTTCATACAGTTCACCGCAGGGCTGATCTCTATAAGCACTTTCCAATCGCTGAAAAGTGTTCAGAGAAAATGACTCGTGCAAGTGTTTAAAACACATACAACGAGACCTAGACTTTATAAGGCTATTCAAAGACGTTCTACGCATAACGAGTCTTATGTGAGTAAGACCGATGGATGGATATCAGCTAAAGATAATCACTGAACATGCACGCTCACTTCACACATTCGCTCCCTCAACGAATTAGCATAATCAATTCAGACTCAGATAAGCTGCAGCTCGCAAACATCCGTCAAATACTTTCGGCCCTAACAAACACACACATTCAAACCCACGCGCACACGCACCTGGACCCCACATAGAACGTGACTGACTCTGGACTGTATACTGAACATTATCACATGGCATTGTCCCGGCGCGTCCTGCCCCGTACCCCGTTCCCAGCCATGAGCGCCGCCCGTCTCCCCGCTGGGGGAGGGGCTACACCAACCCTCCCACACGCCAGCCCCGTGGACTGCACAGCCCCGAGCCGGACTGCAGTCTACAGTCACCACTCACTCTGGTCGCACATAGTAATACAGCTGTTGGTCCCTGTTGGCTATAATCTGAGTCCGATACACAGTGTATGTTCGTGCGTGATGGACTCCCTGAAGGAGCCTCTGGCTCAGAAAGTTGCCACTGTCAGGCCATCGTCCGAGACTCGGACCTCAAATAAACATGCATCACTTCACGAACGGACTATGAGGCTTCACGGACGGATTCTGAAGCTTCACGGACGGATTATGAGGTTCACGGACGGATTCTGAAGCTTCACGGACGGATTCTGAAGCTTCATGGACGAATTCTGAAGCTTCACGGACGGATTCTGAAGCTTCACGGACGGATTCTGAGGCTTCACGGACGGTGGCGCGATATATCACCGCTGTACAGCCGGCGGCCGCAGCCCTGCAGTCTTCACCGCCGGACGGAGGCCAGCACCGGGACGTCTCCGGCCGTCACTGTGGAGCAGCAGCGTGGCCTCAGCTCCGGCCGGCAGCCGCCACTATCTGGGGATGGTGAGAAACGCTGCCGCTGCTGGACTCGCGTTCCGAGGCTTCATCATCTCCTCCGGCGTGGGCGCCACCACCGGAACCCGGCGGCAACTTGTCATCAAGCGTCTGCCGGTTACAAGGACACTCCGTCAGCCGTCAGCCGTCAGCCGTCAGCCGTCAGCCGTCAGCCGTCAGCCGTCAGCCGTCAGCCGTCAGCCGTCAGCCGTCAGCCGTCAGCCGTCAGCCGTCAGCCGTCAGCCGTCAGCCGTCAGCCGTCAGCCGTCAGCCGTCAGCCGTCAGCCGTCAGCCGTCAGCCGTCAGCCGTCAGCCGTCAGCCGTCAGCCGTCAGCCGTCAGCCGTCAGCCGTCAGCCGTCAGCCGTCAGCCGTCAGCCGTCAGCCGTCCAGATATCGATGAACGCATCAAAGTAAGTAATGTTACATCTCAGACCACACCGTAGCTCTCTGTCATGGGCAGTCCGGACTGTGGAGATCATGTTTAGTAGTTGGTTGGTTGTTAGAAGCAGGGAGCGTCTAAGCGAAGATCGGTTATACCCAGATCCAGTACATGTATATACACAGTAGCTGAGTGCCAAGGGATGGTGAGTAGTAAATACGTACAGTGCACAGCGCAGCACATGTTACTCTGCGGACCTGCACCGAGCTGTTATAAATCAGAGGAGCGAGGTGACACCGGGGGGGGGGGGGGGGGTGGGGGGCGCCACCCTGTCAAGCAGCTCGAATAGCAAGTCACGACCAGCACAACCTCGACAGACGTTAAAAGACAGACAGGTAGTACACGCGACGGCTCTACCTCGAAAAGGTCAAGGTCTGCATTTAACAGAGTTATCCACCCACTTGTGACAGCGAAATACAACTGACGATTACTTTAACATGGGTTTCCGGCGAATTATATAGTAAAACACTTGTTTTGTTTAGTCTGATTGTAATCCCACGTTGAACATCAAACTGGTTTTTGAGCACTAAGTACAAGATCGTGTGGTGGATTAGGTGCCAAGTCTCCTTATATCAGTACAGTAGCCATATAACAGTACAAAAGCACTGACTCAATTCTTGGATTGCATTATTTTTTTCTGGTAATTACTACTCGAGATCTTCATAGACCAGGGGCCGTACAGTTTGTGACTGGTGACATGTCTACTCCACTTTAGCAGTTGGCCGACACTTACCTGCTGATTTCGGACTGCGTGTGCGTGCGTGTGTGCTGCGCGTTCAGGGTCCATGAGACCTGTAACAGCGTGACGGGCTAAACGACAAGCGGCCAGCCGGCGAGCTGCTACCAGCCGGCGGGAAGCACGGGCCACGGTGGTTAGCGTGTACAGTGGCCACTGCAGCAGAGGTGAAAACAGCGCAACAGAGCTGGCTTTTATTTATATATAAAAATCATGAAATAAGCAACAGAATGAAAAATATGCCTAAAGGTAGAAATTTGTAAGCTATAAATTACTTCTAAAGTGGACACGCCCATGCGTTGGTGTTGGTAATTATGCAGCGTTTGTCCATTTTCACCTCTGGCAGTGCGTCAGTGTGGCATGTGAGCGTGAGAGACGCGCAGATACAGAGACAGCAGTGCTGTGCGCCGGTACAGAGCTGCTGTGAAGTGGCTCGGTGGCGAGGGAGAGAGAGAACTCCGGACAGAGAGGCGAGAAGAGGTGACGCAGCGACAGGCAACACGGGAAGAGTGGTGGCGTAAGCAATACACAGCACGTGCGGAACACACAAAACCGAACACCAGCCGACGGATATTTGTGTATTTTTAACAAGTGGGACGCGACTTATCTGTAAAATACATCAAAATGTTAAAAAAGTGACCAAATTCCGCCATATATGACAATGCCACAAGCCGCACAACCTCCTATGTTATGTCTCATCGTTCTCTCTTTTGATTAATGTGTTTACAGGCATGCAATGACAGCATTATTTAATATTTGCCAAGGTTATCTGTAGTTACTTGTATCGTAATCCCTCCCGTCAGATCATGTAACAAAACACAGCGACAGTGGCCCCGGTGTCTGCAGCCTCTCACAGAGGCCTCCCGAGCTGGCTCGAGCAGCCCCTCACAGAGGCCTCCGGAGCTGGCTCGAGCAGCCCCTCACAGAGGCCTCCCGAGCTGGCTCGAGCAGCCCCCAGCCCTCCCCTTCCCCCCCCCCCCCCACTGACCGTTTGGCGTCCTCCTCCTCCTTCCTGGCGATCAGCTGTCGTTTCCAGGGCGGCAGCGTCTGGATCTTCTGCTGCTCCAGGTCCTTCAGCCTCTGCTCCTCGGCGGCCACCTTGGCGCGCTCCGCCGCCTTCCGCGCCAACATCTGACGCTTCCAAGCCGGGACCGCGTTACCGGCCGCGTCCGTGTCGGAAATCTGGACGGCAGAGGGATGGAAACAGTTCCTCAGGGATAGAGACAGTGCTTCAGGGATGGAGACAGAGCTTCAGGGATGGAGACAGAGCCTCAGGGATGAAGACAGAGCCTCAAGGATGGTTGAAGAGCCGCAGCCGTGCCTCTAAACCATGCACCAAAGATGCTTACTGATAGCCAACAGTCGATCTGGCATGCAGCCAAGAGTCTGATCAGCTTGTACGAAAATAACTCGAGCAGTACGGTGGACAGTACATTAATCCAGATAAGAAATGTCATGCTCAGGGGATTTGAAAGGCCCTCTATATTACGTACTGCCACCGAGAGCCGGGATCATCTGCTAAGGGTATTTTTCTGAGGAATTCGACTCAACGGTTTGTACGGACAGCTTTGTATCACGATCCCAGGGCGAGACGACTGTTTGCTCAGTGAATCTGTAGTAAAGTAGCGCCCCGCCTCTAATCCCAACGTGATGTCAGGATCATCAGTTTTACGTAGAGGCCAATCAGTGGGCTGGGTACACCAATGGACATCCATCCATTTCCTCCAAGGACTTGAGACAGAATCAGCCGTGGAGAACCCTGAGATCACTGCAGCGACACAGTCTCCTTAGGCCCACACAGCCGCAATAAATATAATGTCTATGGACTGATCCTCTCATGTCAGCGACTGGACGACCAGCGAAGTTCACTGTTTCCGGGAGGATCGACACCACCTCAAACATCAGCCTGCTAAACGACCAACGGCCGTCCCGCCCTGCCCCCCCCCCCCCCCCTGCGCTGCCTTCCCGGGGGGAGTGGCGGAGCAGACACTGGCTTCTGGCGACGTCCTACCTCGCTGAGGAAGGCCTCGGTGGTGAACTCCTTGCCGAGTTCCTTGCTCTCCTCGCGGAGAATCTGGACGGCCGACTTGGCTCGTTCCTCCCGCAGCTTCCTCACGCCGTCCATGTCCTTACTGCGCTTCAGCTCGGCTATCAGGTCATCCTTCCGCACCACAAGGCCACCGGCGGCTGGGTGCAGATCAGAGGTCAGGTCACCGCTGGCTGTGGTCAGGGGAGAGGTCAGGTCACCGCTGGATGTGGTCGGGGGGGGGGGGGGCGGGGTCAGGCCATCGCTGGCTGTGGTCAGGGGAGAGGTCAGGTCACCGCTGGCTGTGGTCAGGGGAGAAGTCAGGTCACCGCTGGATGTGGCCAGAGCAGAGGTCAGGTCACTGCTGGCTGTGGTCAGAGCAGAGGTCAGGTCACCGCTGGCTGTGGTCAGGGGAGAGGTCAGGTCACCGCTGGATGTGGTCAGGGGAGAGGTCAGGTCACCGCTGACTGTGGTCAGGGGAGAGGTCAGGTCACCGCTGGATGTGGTCAGAGCAGAGGTCAGGCCACTGCTGGCTGTGGTCAGGGGAGAGGTCAGGTCACCGCTGGATGTGGTCAGGGGAGAGGTCAGGTCACCGCTGGCTGTGGTCAGGGGAGAGGTCAGGTCACCGCTGGATGTGGTCAGGGGAGAGGTCAGGTCACTGCTGGCTGTGGTCAGGGGAGAGGTCAGGTCACTGCTGGCTGTGGTCAGGAGAGAGGTCAGGTCACCGCTGGATGTGGTCAGGGGAGAGGTCAGGTCACCGCTGGCTGTGGTCAGGGGAGAAGTCAGGTCACTGCTGGCTGTGGTCAGGGGAGAGGTCAGGTCACCGCTGGATGTGGTCAGGGGAGAGGTCAGGCCACCGCTGGCTATGGTCAGAGGAGAGGTCAGGTCACCGCTGGATGTGGTCAGGGGAGAGGTCAGGTCACCGCTGGATGTGGTCAGGGAGAGGTCAGGTCACTGCTGGCTGTGGTCAGGAGAGAGGTCAGGTCACCGCTGGCTGTGGTCAGGGGAGAGGTCAGGTCACCGCTGGATGTGGTCAGGGGAGAGGTCAGGTCACCGCTGGCTGTGATCAGGGGAGAGGTCAGGTCACCGGCGGCTGTGGTCAGGGGGGAGGGCGGGGTCAGGTCACCGCTGGCTGTGGTCAGGGGAGAGGTCAGGTCACCGGCGGCTGGGGGCAGAGCAGAAGTCAGGTCACCGCTGGCTGTGGTCAGGGGAGAGGTCAGGTCACCGCTGGATGTGGTCAGGGGAGAGGTCAGGTCACCGCTGGCTGTGGTCAGGGGAGAGGTCAGGTCACCGGCGGCTGTGGTCAGGGGGGGGGGGGTCAGGTCACCGCTGGCTGTGGTCAGGGGAGAGGTCAGGTCACCGGCGTCTGTGGTCAGGGGGGCGGGGTCAGGTCACCGGCGGCTGTGGTCAGGGGAGAGGTCAGGTCACCGGCGGCGGGGGGCAGAGCAGAAGTCAGGTCATAATAACATGCCGCACATCATCATGTCACTTGACTGATCATGTCACGTCAGGTCAGGTCACGTCAGGTTAGGTCACGTCAGGTCAGGTCACTACCGGCACTTCCGAATAATCTCTGCCTACAGCCGTGGCCAGCTGGTGAACGACGTTGCTGAGGGAGGTGAGAGGGAGGGAGCGTGTCGGCTGGCAGTCTCCCGGTGATGAGTGGTGCGGTGATGGTCTCCCCGGTGATGAGTGATGCGGTGCTGGTCTCCCCGGTGATGGTCTCCCCGGTGATGAGTGGTGCGGTGATGGTCTCCCCGGTGATGGTCTCCCCGGTGATGAGTGGTGCGGTGATGGTCTCCCCGGTGATGAGTGGTGCGGTGCTGGTCTCCCCGGTGATGGTCTCCCCGGTGATGAGTGGTGCGGTGATGGTCTCCCCGGTGATGGTCTCCCCGGTGATGAGTGGTGCGGTGATGGTCTCCCCGGTGATGAGTGGTGCGGTGCTGGTCTCCCCGGTGATGGTCTCCCCGGTGATGAGTGGTGCGGTGATGGTCTCCCCGGTGATGGTCTCCCCGGTGATGAGTGGTGCGGTGATGGTCTCCCCGGTGATGAGTGGTGCGGTGATGGTCTCCCCGGTGATGAGTGGTGCGGTGCTGGTCTCCCCGGTGATGGTCTCCCCGGTGATGAGTGGTGCGGTGCTGGTCTCCCCGGTGATGAGTGGTGCGGTGCTGGTCTCCCGGTGATGGTCTCCCCGGTGATGAGTGGTGCGGTGATGGACTCCCCGGTGATGAGTGGTGCGGTGCTGGTCTCCCCGGTGATGGTCTCCCCGGTGATGAGTGGTGCGGTGATGGTCTCCCCGGTGATGGTCTCCCCGGTGATGAGTGTTGCGGTGATGGTCTCCCCGGTGATGAGTGGTGCGGTGCTGGTCTCCCCGGTGATGGTCTCCCCGGTGATGAGTGGTGCGGTGATGGTCTCCCCGGTGATGGTCTCCCCGGTGATGAGTGGTGCGGTGCTGGTCTCCCCGGTGATGGTCTCCCCGGTGATGAGTGGTGCGGTGCTGGTCTCCCCGGTGATGGTCTCCCCGGTGATGAGTGGTGCGGTGCTGGTCTCCCCGGTGATGGTCTCCCCGGTGATGAGTGGTGCGGTGATGGTCTCCCCGGTGATGAGTGGTGCGGTGATGAGTGGTGCGGTGCTGGTCTCCCCGGTGATGATGGTCTTCCCGGTGATGAGTGGTGCGGTGCTGGTCTCCCCGGTGATGGTCTCCCCGGTGATGAGTGGTGCGGTGATGGTCTCCCCGGTGATGAGTGGTGCGGTGCTGGTCTCCCCGGTGATGGTCTCCCCGGTGATGAGTGGTGCGGTGATGGTCTCCCCGGTGATGGTCTCCCCGGTGATGAGTGGTGCGGTGATGGTCTCCCCGGTGATGAGTGGTGCGGTGCTGGTCTCCCCGGTGATGGTCTCCCCGGTGATGAGTGGTGCGGTGATGGTCTCCCCGGTGATGAGTGGTGCGGTGATGGTCTCCCCAGTGATGAGTGGTGCGGTGATGGTCTCCCCGGTGATGGTCTCCCCGGTGATGAGTGGTGCGGTGATGGTCTCCCCGGTGATGAGTGGTGCGGTGATGGTCTCCCCGGTGATGAGTGGTGCGGTGCTGGTCTCCCCGGTGATGGTCTCCCCGGTGATGAGTGGTGCGGTGATGGTCTCCCCGGTGATGGTCTCCCCGGTGATGAGTGGTGTGGTGATGGTCTCCCCGGTGATGAGTGGTGCGGTGATGGTCTCCCCGGTGATGGTCTCCCCGGTGATGAGTGGTGCGGTGATGGTCTCCCCGGTGATGGTCTCCCCGGTGATGAGTGGTGCGGTGATGGTCTCCCCGGTGATGAGTGGTGCGGTGATGGTCTCCCCGGTGATGAGTGGTGCGATGATGGTCTCCCCGGTGATGAGTGGTGCGGTGATGGTCTCCCCGGTGATGAGTGGTGCGGTGATGGTCTCCCCGGTGATGAGTGGTGCGGTGATGGTCTCCCCGGTGATGAGTGGTGCGGTGATGGTCTCCCCGGTGATGAATGGTGCAGGACCGCTATGATCGAACCGCAGTGAGGAGTGGTGGCTATGAACGAGCTGCGGTCAGTGATTGGACACGGAATGGTGAATGTTCTCGTCATTACAGCTGTCAGCTGTCATGTGGGGAAGGCCAGCCTTGACTTCAAGTAAAAATAACGGAATTACCAACGGCTAAGTCACTTATCTTACGGACCTCCGAAATCCCAAAATAGCATTATATTTATGGTACATCAATACATATTTATGTATACAACTAATTCAACGAATATGGCTATGTTCAAAGAAAATAAATATCTCGAAGTTCCTACAGTGCTTTCAGCTGCTTGCAAAATAATTTGATGCGCCATAAAAGAACATGCTAAATACCAACAACTAGAGCCTAGATATGAAAAGATACACAGACAAGTAGGATATTTCCGACTATATGTAAATTTGCTATGATGATAAGTAAATTGGACTTAACAATGTAAAAAGCATTTAAGCTTTTATGTGTATTGCCCCCGGGGAATTGTCACTCAGCGACGATTCTGAAATAAGTCCGGCTGCGTCAGCTCCTATCATCTCGTCTGTTCAGCCTCAGCCTCAGCTCACCTGGCGGTGCGCTGCCGACCGGCGCTGAGTACGTCTTGGTCAGCTTGTCGGCCGTCTTCCTCAGCTGCACCTGCTGTAGCTGGTTGGCCGAGATAGCCACCAGCGGAGGGCCGGCCGGCGGCGGCGGCGGCGGCGGCGGTGGCGGCGGCGGCGGCGGGCCCTCCTGCGCCGACTCCGGGATGGCTGGCAGCGGCGGCGGCGCCGGCTGAGAGGAGGCGATCGAGTCGACGCCACTGTCCGAGCTGAGGCTGGCGGGGCTGTCCTCGGCCTGGTCCGCCGGTGGCGCCACCTGCCGGCCGCCAGGCGGCGCCACCGGGCGGCCGCCGATGGAGCGCAGGTACTCTGAAGGTTTGATGAGCTGGTTCGAGTCGGCCATGGACGGGAACTTGGGCGGGATGAACGGCACCGCCATGTGTTTGGGTTTTCCGGCGGGCCGTAGCAGGCTGGCGTTGTGGCCGGCCGGGTCCCCGGTGGCCGCCTGCAGCTGGGCAGCCAACTGGTCAGCCATGTCCATTGGCAGCGACGTGGGACGGCTCCCCCGACCTGAGGACCACACGGCAAACGCTACCGTTAGAACCAAACCGAAATACATGAACAGAGAGCCGTGTGTCGGGGAGCGATCTAGAGATTCGATGAGAGCCCGCAGAAATAATAACTGTCGGAGACCGACGCACAGCAAGGCATTCTTGTCAATACAATCTAGAACTCAATGTATACGTTAAAAGAATCAGAGCATGCAATTCAAATATGAGCTGCGATCTCAGAATGAACATGCAGAAAAGGGGTCAATTCATTCCGAAGAATATCAGCGGCCATGACACGTACGGACTTCTCGCAGCGTTGAAAGACTGGTGTCGGCGTTCTGTGACGCCTGTTTCAGCTGGCTGGGCCGCAGCGTCTGCTCCTGGGAGGTGCTGCCCTCTGCCACGGACGACTCCGCACTGCCCTGTCCCGCATGAGGAGGCGGTGGCGGCGGTGGCGGTGGTGGCGGCGGTGGCGGTGGCGGTGGGGGCGGAGGAGGCGCCTTGTGAGCGGCTGCCTTGGGCGGCGGTGGCGGCGGCGGGGTAGCCGCCGGCTCGCGCCGTTTCTGTTTGGGCGGCAGGGGCGCGGGCGGCGGGTCGGCGGCCGGCGCCGGTTTGGGCGGCAGCGGCAGCGGCGGTGCGTCCCAGGTGCTGCTGACGCTGGATCCGACAGACGAGGAGGAGAGAGCGTGCAGCCGGCGCAGCGGGCTCTTGTCACGACCCGTACCGACGCAGTCACCGAACTCTGAGAGGCGGAGAACGGACAACACTCAGAAGACACGCTCATACATATGTCGCTATCAAAATATACAACTCAGTGGCGATTAAAATAGCTAAATTAAAGGGAAAACAATGGGAACGATTTCATTATTTATATCAAAATTGGCTGCACATGTGATTCGAGATTAAGTTCTCGTGGTCACGCCATGTTATACAAGTCAAAACTGAAGAACAAGAAAGGTTAATAGAGGTCACAAATCTGGTCTGGTCTCTCTCTGATCTGGTCTCCCTCTGGCATAACAAGGCGTGACCACGAGAACTTACTCTCGAATCACATGTGCAGCCAATTTTGATATAAATAATTAAAACGTTCCCATTGTTTTCCCTTTAACTCAATTTGTCAAAATATAACAGAAATGGCTAAAGTACAGTGATCATTCTGATTATTTATTACCACAGTAAAAGACCGTAACATATGACAAATAACCGAACCACAGCAGTCCAACTGCAGGAGAAAAGTCGGACGACCTGATCTGGTCTGACCTGACCTGGTCTGACCTGATCTGATCTGACCTGACCTGATCTGACCCGATCTGGTCTGACCTGATCTGATCTGACCTGACCTGGTCTGACCTGATCTGATCTGACCTGATCTGGTCTGACATGACCTGGTCTGACCTGATCTGGTCTGGCCTGACCTGGTCTGACCTGGTCTGACCTGGTCTGACCTGGTCTGACCTGGTCTGACCTGGTCTGACCTGGTCTGACCTGACCTGACCTGGTCTGACCTGGTCTGACCTGACCTGGTCTAACCTAACCATATCTGGTCTGACCTGGTCTGGTCTGACCTGACCTGACCTGGTCTGACCTGTTCTGGTCTGGTCTGACCTGGTCTGACCTGGTTTGACCTGATCTGGTCTGACCTGGTCTGATATGACCTGGTATGACCTGGTCTGACCTGACCTGATCTGGTCTGACCTGGTCTGGTCTGACTTGACCTGGTCTGACCTGGTCTGACCTGACCTGATCTGGTCTGGCCTGGTCTGGTCTGACCTGGTCTGGTCTGACTTGACCAGGTCTGACCTGGTCTGACCTGGTCTGGTCTGGTCTGGTCTGGTCTGACCTGGTCTGGTCTGGTCTGACCAGGTCTGACCTGGTCTGACCTGATCTGGTCTGACCTGGTCTGACCTGACCTGGTCTGACCTGACCTGATCTGGTCTGACCTGACCTGATCTGGTCTGCTGTGACCTGACACGCACCTGGCGGCGGCGGGATAGACTCGGTATCTGAGCTCGCCTCGTGTACCTCCGCCACAGTTTCGTAAGTGGATGCGTTCGTGTATTCGTGGACACCTACAGGGAATAACGCCTCCAGTCAGCACAACACGCCCGCAACGTAATGAGGCGCGTACTGTTTGGAAAGTCGAGACCTCAGACGAAAATGAAAGCTATATGAATGCTGATCATGAAATAATGGAGCATTAAATATTTGTTTACGGTCATGAGGAATGTGTTTATTCTAATAAGGCCGTCGGATAATTGTGGTGAAATTCAGCAGTAGCCGAGTATAAGGCCAATTATACCGGTATCTCCATCGGATATACTGATCATTGCAGGGCTGCGGAGTCGGAGTCGGAGTTGGAGTCGGAGTCGGTCCGAGTAGGTGATAATTTTGCCGACTCCATCTCCGGCTGGCAGTCATGGGCAGAGCATGGGCAAATTATTTGCCATGATGTGTATAACTGTGTATTAGTGAACCACCAGTGGCGAAGACAAAACAGTGAGGCTTCTTCGACTATATTTGCTTTGATTCCCTTCCCTTGCAATTTAATGATTTTCAATCATGAGGTGTGTATACCACGGCAGGTGAAATAGAACCTAGGATGTGCCGGATGCAGGTTAAAAATGACACCCCGAAGAAATTAAGGAACGATCACGAGAAATAATTTGGCAAAAATCTGATTTAAAATGAGGTATAGGCGCGCCGTTCTTTTCAATATAGAGCCCTGAAACAATGGAATGTCCAAGACGCAGCCCTCAGGCGTGGTTGTGGCGTTGATGAAGTGTGATTTCTGTGGTGTGTTGCACTCAAACGACGATGTATTTTATGTGATGTAGGATGATATCTGATGCGTGATGCGATATAAGTTTTGGACATGTCCTCTTGTAATAGGAACATGGAAAAGCCAGTTTACTGGAAATGTTCTTAATAAATCTGATTCTGATTCTGATTCTGATAGCTTGTGCAGGCGTGCGAAACGTTGCCCCGTTCATTAACTATGCATTTCAATTATTGCTTAATATTCATGTTAGTGTTGTCACAAAACCTGACAAACTCCATTTTTGGGACTTCGGGGATTTGAAGATCGAAAGTTATGATCAGACATTGTCTATCCATCTAATTTAACTACTATGTATATTTTCCGTTATATGATATATCATTTTGAAACGGGAAAACTTTGGCCGCGAGTGCTCACTTCTTGTGCCAATTGACAATAGCTTTAGCTAGTTAATGGTCGGAATCGATTTCGGAGTCGGAGTCGGAGTCGTAGTCGACTCCGGAGGGTCGGCGTTGGAGTCGGAGTCGGAGTCGGAGTCGGAGTCGACTCCGGAGGGTCGGAATTGGAGTCTGAGTCACCTGAAAACCGATCGACTCCGCAGCCCCGGCCGATCTAAATACAAAATGGACGAGTTATTCTGATCTACTCAAGCACCATGATGCGCGGGGATCAGTAGTATACAACTTCATTTTTCTTTTTTTAATCAGACGCGAGGTAGAGTTTGAGTCACATGGCTTGCGTACGTACCTTCTTCAGAGTTGGTACGCCTTGCGTCGGAGGGGGCGGAAGTCTCCCTCTGGTTTGACGACGCTGGTTCCCGGGTACTAGGCGCTGACTCTTTATTGGTTACTGTTGAGTACAATTGAGATGTAAGTATAATCGCCAAAACATTACTATCCATGTTATCTCACAGTTGAGAAAGTCAACACCTGTCTGAACTGCACAGCACACTTTTTATATTTTCGCTATAACAAATCCGCCATTGCCGTTATGAATAACGATGGTAAAAACACACAATCACATTTCCCATGGATTTCGCTCATTTCGTCATAGTTGATTAAATCGTTGTCATTACGTTGTGTCTGGTGCTTCACGCGGGGTCCTATTTAGTCTTGTGACGCAAGGTCCGCCCAGCAGTGCACCACTAACCTGGCGACCTCGGCAGCGTTTTGCTGAAGGCTGGTGCTGGTGCTGCTGGTGGTGGCAGCGGCGGCGGCGGTGGCGGTGGTGATCCCTGGTTACTCTGCGCCGTCGGTGGCGGCAGCTCGGCGGCGGGCGCGGCTCGCTTCAGTTTATGTTTCTCCCCGTCTCGGCGGCGGCGCGGCGGCCGCTTCTCTGAGGCGGCGGCTGCTCGCGGCTCGTGACCCAGCGTTAGCGAGTTGAACAGCTCGTTGACGCGGTGGTAGACGGAGTCGCCCGGCTCGTGCAGGTAGAACGGCCGGTGGCCGGCGTTCAACGTCTTCGGCCCGGCGGAGGGCGGAGGAGGGCCGGCCGGGGCAGACCCCGGCGCCGGCCTGTGCAGGTAGAACGGAGAGTGGTCGCCGGTCGAGCTGCTGCCGCTGTAGTAGTGGGACGAGGTGGACTCGGTGGAGCGTGGACTGGACGGGCCGGACGAGTCGCCGGCAGACGCCTGCAGTGGGCGCCACACACCGCCACGTAAGCGGAGATAACGGCGGTGAACCCCGTCACAAACAAACCCGGACACGGCGGCAGCGGAGCGGTGACATTCAGAGCGGTAATAGATTATTCAAACACGGACCAGCCGTGACGACAAACAACACTGTCAACATGCAAAGCGAAACGGTCAGGCTTCGATCGGCTCACCGAGCGCTGATACGGAAAATGAACTATTATAGCCGTTTGCACGAAGGATTACTGCGCTGAAAAGTTTTTGAAAGATTCTGAAAGTTTTGAAAAACTACACAACTTTTACATGCGGTTTTGGCTAGAAATGTCCCTCATAATTCTGTAATATGTTGGTAAGAATAAAATATGTTGACAAAATTGCGGTTTGGTGGCAATAAGTATTGATAGAATATTCCTGAAACTTTCAGAAACTTTCAGAAACTTTTCAGCGCAATAATCTTCGTGAAAACGGCTATTGAGTTACGGCATTGTTACATGAGCTTGATAGTCGAGTGTTTCAATAAAATGCGTCGCTACAGACCTTCTCTCGGCAGCAGCACGGGTTGGAGTTTGTGTTGGACGGGTTGGACTGGCGGCCGCTGTCTGCGTCCTCCTCCAGATCGTAGTCGGGATCGGTGCCATGTTGGACCAGCAGCGACAGACACTGCAGTACAGCGACACACCGTCAGACCAGCCTCCGTCACAGCCACTGAAGCCATGGTCGGGATCGGTGCCATGTTGGACCAACAGCGACAGACACTGCAGAACAGCGACACACCGTCAGACCAGGCTCCGTCACAGCCACTGAAGCCATGGTCGGGATCGGTGCCATGTTGGACCAGCAGCGACAGACACTGCAGAACAGCGACACACCGTCAGACCAGCCTCTGTCACAGCCACTGAAGCCATGGTCGGGATCGGTGCCATGTTGGACCAGCAGCGACAGACACTGCAGAACAGCGACACACCGTCAGACCAGCCTCCGTCACAGCCACTGAAGCCATGGTCGGGATCGGTGCCATGTTGGACCAGCAGCGACAGACACTGCAGAACAGCGACACACCGTCAGACCAGCCTCCGTCACAGCCACTGAAGCCATGGTCGGGATCGGTGCCATGTTGGACCAACAGCGACAGACACTGCAGAACAGCGACACACCGTCAGACCAGCCTCTGTCACAGCCACTGAAGCCATGGTCGGGATCGGTGCCATGTTGGACCAACAGCGACAGACACTGCAGTACAGCGACACACCATCAGACCAGGCTCTGTCACAGCCGCTGAAGCCCTGGTCACAGTCCTCAGGTGTCCGCTGTCAACTCTCATTTGACGACACCAGCCCCCCCCCCCAAAAAAAAAACTATCGATAAACATTTACCATCATGTGTTAAGCCCAAATATGCGTGCATATCGCTAAAAGATTTACATCACCACGTCAGTGAAGTAGGTGAGACAGAACAGTCCGGTTCGGTCGCGGCCAACCCACCTCTATCCGTTCGTTCTCGGCGGCGTCGTTGATGGGCGACTTGCCGTACTTGTCCAGCACTATTTTGGAGCCGTGCCGCAGAAGCCAGCGGACCATCTGCGTGTGACCGCGGCTGGCGGCGAAGTGCAGAGGCGTGGCGCCGTCCCCATCCCTCATGTTGATGTCCACGTCCTTCTCAAGCACCTGCCGGGGACGCAACGACAAAGCATATACGTACCTATTATGTATTTACATATATGTATTTAATGTATTTAACTAATGTTATGCATTTGCATATATGCATATATGTATTTAATGTATCTAACTAATGTTATGCATTTGCATATATGCATATATGTATTTAATGTATTATGTATTTAACACATATATGTACGTACCTTCAGTGGCGTGTTACAGGTAATGGGTTTGTCTAGATAATGTTAGTGCTTGCTCGAATATGTCAATCATATACCGATGTGGGTAACGGCGATCATCTTCAATCTCAATCAATCAAAGCTCTCGCTGAGATGCCGAGGGACGCGGCCGGCCGGCCGCCGTACACAACATTAGTGCGCGCGTGCCTAAAGCTTAGATCGTGCTTAGTTTCTTTGTTTACCGGTCGATTGCAAAACTTAGAGTATGTAATCTGTCACAAATTAACCGCTCTGCCAGATGCCGCTGAAAAAATGCAATCAGACCAATATTTGCTGTTATATGTGCGCAAAGTTCAACGATTAGGTACGGCCGACGTCCGGCCGACCGCCGCTCGAAACAATGATAAGTGTATTTTGACGCCATTACCCGGGATAGAACATGTGAATGTATCGCAATGAAATGCCTAGGGAGACATAAATCATCATCAAATACATTGTATTTGTTTGGCATTGTTATTCCTTCTCGTGACATAGTACAGGCGCGGATCCAATATTTCGGTCAGGGGGGCGCGGTTCCAAGATTTCGGGGCCACATACAAAAAGTTGCGCCCTACGCGCGCTTGGGGGGCGCGACATGGGCGCGACCCGGGCTCGGGGGGGGGGGGGGGGGGGGCTTGGGCTCCCTAGCGCCCCTATACTTTTCTTATAGCTGAATCTTTGGGAAATTTATGAAATGGTATAGGATCTGAATCGTGATCTTGATCAACTTTTTTGGCCTGTCAGTCGTTGCTGCACCCCCGCTATGTCCTGCAACTCATAAGTTTCATTATAATCATTGATTTTATAGTCATTGGAAATTTGTGTTCATTAGTGCAAGCCACAGGCCCACAGCACAGGACCAGTAGCATTAGGTACTACTCAGTGGCGGCGGATAAGGGGGGGGGAGAGCAGAGGGGGCAGCTGTCCGCCCACTCAAGAAGTTGGAGGGGAGGGGGGGGCATATGATTTTGCCTCCCCATAAATGTGTATGAGGGACCCTCCAAGAAGTTGGTTCGATTTTACCTTTTGATCGAAACAATGGCTCAGGGCCCGATGTGCCCCCAGCCAGCCTGAGAGGCCTTCTAAGGCCGACAGAAGGCCCTCAGTCGGCCTGAGGGGGACCCTCGGTAGGCCATGAGCGGGACCTCAGAAGGCCCAAGACTTCAACATTGGCCTGTCCGACGTTTTTTTGCGACCATTTAGCGGCCCTGCAAAATATAGTGGCCTAAATCCGATGAGATCCCATTTCGCGGCATTTTTTTATGGGGGGGGGGGGGCTTTGGCCGTGGAAGGGGGCCCTTTTACCGAGGGGGCCCCCTGGGTTTCTTTGCCCCTCCATCCGAAATACGATCCGCCGCCACTGGTACTACTCAGAATGGTGTCTCAAAACCTAAGTAATACCGATATCGGTCACATTGGTATGGATTTTCTAGTCTGTTTATATAAGATGACACAATCTATGGGTATACGTCCTTGAAAAATACACAAATATAGCTGACCTACTCCTACAGCCTAATATGTCGACAATTTTCGCAGATGCCCTCAGCAAAGAACGCACAGATGTGGGTGTAAATGTTAAGCTTATGAGGTATTCTGGGAAAATATTGCTATGTTGACCGATACAATTATTATTTCAACTTTCATATACACCTTGAAATATTGTCTTACGCTTCATAAAACTAAGTAAATTCATAAAAATACACACACACACACGCCCGTACCTTGCCAGCGAACCAATATGGCGAACCCGTTGAAATGTAAACAAATGATTTTCCCCCGGTTCACGTCACCACAACCTGACCAATCACTGTCGAGCTTGCTCAAGACTGATTGGTCAATACTAGTTGATAGCCAAATATAGCTTATGAGCAGATCCGATAAACACGGCCAAGATGCTGGAAGCTGCTCGCGGTTGTCACACTTTTTACCAATGTTGAAGGCGCGGAGTACACCCCCTGGTGTTGGCTTAAAGGAAATAGTTTACCTTCGGAAAATTTATCAGAACAGGATTTTATTATATTTTGTAATACAGTTTCTTTTTTTCTTTTCAAAAATGGTCCTACATCGCGCCAATTCAGGACAGAAGGTCGTAAATTATTAAGTGTATGGTGTGCGTTATTGGTCTGCGCATGCTCCATGCAGTGCTGGCACTTTCAGATGGTACGGTATATCATATATGCGCCGCATTTCTTCGCCAAAAAGTCAAATATCTTCGGCTGGAGAGTCTTTTCAGACAAGAACAGTTGCAGATATGGATTTCTCAACACGGGCTACAAAACTGCTATTTCAGTTAAAAAACCCATGTTGAAGGTGAACCATTTCCTTTAAGGGCGCTGTATTCGACAGTTCGTCGCGCAATAATAATGTTATCACGGTGTGACGATGGTGGCTGCTGTCGCGATTGCAGTGGCGGTGGATTGAACACTGTGACTGGGGCGATGGTAGGCCGGCGGTGTGACGGTGTGCGGTGTGAGGGTGTGTGTGTGGGGCGGTGTGGCGGTGTGGTGGTGTGGTGGTGTGGTGGTGTGGTGGTGTGGTGGTGTGGCGGTGTGGCGGTGTGGCGGAGTGGTGTAGCCGGGACGATGTCAGACCGGCGGTCCGGGCGGTATGTCGGGGCGATGGTTATGCGCGGCGGCGGCGGCAGCAGTCGGAGTGCTGCCGCTTGGCCGTGGTCGGTCGACCGTGACCGTCCGCATGGCCTGTTCACGATTCGGGAGCACCAGCTGACGCCTGCATGGCAATGTGGGTCAACTGGTCAGCCTTGCAGACCCAGCAGATCCGGTCATAACGCCGGCCGACGGGACGGCAGCACTGTCCGCCTGAGACGGCAGGTCAGCTGTGACCAGCAGCACTGTCCGCCCGGGACGGCAGGTCAGCTGTGACCAGCGGGACGGCAGCACTGTCCGCCTGAGACGGTAGGTCAGCTGTGACCAGCAGCACTGTCCGCCTGAGACGGTAGGTCAGTTGTGACCAGCAGCACTGTCCGCCCGGGACGGCAGGTCAGCTGTGACCAGCGGGACGGCAGCACTGTCCGCCTGAGACGGTAGGTCAGCTGTGACCAGCAGCACTGTCCGCCTGAGACGGCAGGTCAGCTGTGACCAGCAGGGGCAGCAGCACTGTCCGCCTGAGACGGTAGGTCAGCTGTGACCAGCAGGGGCAGCAGCACTGTCCGCCTGAGACGGTAGGTCAGCTGTGACCAGCAGGACGGCAGCACTGTCCGCCTGAGACGGTAGGTCAGCTGTGACCAGCGGGACTGCAGGACTGTCTGCCTGAGACGGTAGGTCAGCTGTGACCAGCAGGACGGCAGCACTGTCTGCCTGAGACGGTAGGTCAACACGGATGTGATATGCGCTGAGACCGCAACTCTGGCCGGCTGAGGTGGTGCCGCTTCGCTTCCGTGCCAGCAGGGGGTCTCGAAAGGCACGGAGCAGGCGGGCAGGACAGTGAAAGACCATCAGTGCCGAATCTCGGTATGACCGTTTCTACGGCCTCCAACTGACCGCTGCTGTGTCACCCCGCTATGCGTCAAGCACTCCACAAACAGGCGGTACAGCAACGGTCTCCCGCCTACTGCAACTGCTTGACTGCACTGCGGTCCGGGTTCATTGGCGGTCTCCCGCCTACTGCAACTGTTTGACTGCACTGCGGTCCGGGTTGTTTGGCAAATGGTATGCGACCGAACGGTGACGTGCGAAATAGGCTTCGGCAATCGCCGCACTTTGACCAAGTTTACTTCGCAACTATTTCTTGAAGGGATGAATATGTATTTGCATCAGATCGAGGCGATAGTTCCGATAGGCATACGTGACCGTTTCAGACAGCATTGATCTGCAAATTTTGATGAAAGAAAGTCAGACTTGTTGTCCTGGTAGTCATTGATAACTTGACAGGTCATGTCAAATTATAAACGTTTGTCGATGCAATAGAAATGTGTGTTTGGCGTCATAACAAAGGTGTTGATGCATTAATCTTCTATAAATTTGGATGCATTTTTGTGTCTGACTATTCTGAACCAGCTATATCGCATAATTTGCCAATATTTTTTTCGGCTAATGGATCCCGTTTTTACCGCCGACCTACTCTCGACCTCTACTGGTACAACATATCGGTGATTGACCTATGTGTCGATCGTGCTGCATTTCTGCCGGTCCGGTCCCAGTGATTATGTTGGCGCGGTTCGTTACGTACGAGCTCAGTCCGCTTCGTAGCACCTGTCGCCGTCTATAAGAAATATGATCAGCGTTTATGGTCGATGGCCACAGTCAATTGAGATTCGAACGGTCCCGGTACCTCCCTGTCTCAGCGCTCCGGCACGGACGGACAGACGGACAGACGGACAGACGGACAGACGGACAGACGGACAGACGGACAGACGGACAGACGGACAGACGGACAGACGGACAGACGGACAGACGGACAGACGGACAGACGGACAGACGGACAGACGGACAGACGGACAGACGGACAGACGGACAGACGGACAGACGGACAGACGGACAGACGGACAGACGGACAGACGGACAGACGGACAGACGGACAGACGGACAGACGGACAGACGGACAGACGGACAGACGGACAGACGGACAGACGGACAGACGGACAGACGGACAGACGGACAGACGGACAGACGGACAGACGGACAGACGGACAGACGGACAGACGGACAGACGGACAGACGGACAGACGGACAGACGGACAGACGGACAGACGGACAGACGGACAGACGGACAGACGGACAGACGGACAGACGGACAGACGGACAGACGGACAGACGGACAGACGGACAGACGGACAGACGGACAGACGGACAGACGGACAGACGGACAGACGGACAGACGGACAGACGGACAGACGGACAGACGGACAGACGGACAGACGGACAGACGGACAGACGGACAGACGGACAGACGGACAGACGGACAGACGGACAGACGGACAGACGGACAGACGGACAGACGGACAGACGGACAGACGGACAGACGGACAGACGGACAGACGGACAGACGGACAGACGGCAGGAAAATAAATGAACAGGTTTAAGCGATACAAATGAGTTGTACACTGTACAGGCTTAGTGAATTAACTATAGTTAATTCAATATATGTTAATTCACTAATGTATACATTCGTACGAAGCCTGGTGACTTGAATAACTCGCACACACGTATCACATGTGAGACATTCAATAAGGTATGTTGCTATCTATGGTTTTTCTCGGTCACATTTGGAGACTCAGCTTCTCCGCAGAGAAGTAGGTACACACACCAACTAAAGCCTACCAACGTATGCATAACTTGCCTATACATGAGGATGGGTTATCTGTTGTCCAGAGAGATATTCAGAGTATGCCAGAGGGTTATTATCGCATCCTTCATCGCTATCTCTAAATAGCCATTGTCATGCATGGTTGAACACACAGGCCGAAACATTTGAGGTTAGTGGACGAGATGCAATTACGCCGTGCATTAAACAACTTTCACCAGCATCATTCCAAGAGTTGTGTTGCCTCTGCACTTAAGCGAGGAAAAACTATAGCTTATTCAGGATAGTTAGGTTTAAACATACGAATAAGTGACGTTTCAAATAGCCTTTCTTGTCGTTATAGCCTGACGGTTGATTGGAGCCCGCTTGAATGTTGGTATGTTGTTAACATAATCCAAACACAAACCATGTCAAAGCTCCCAAACTCGAGCTGACAACGAATCACCATGTGCCGGCCCCGGCGTCAGGTGAGCAATTTCACGGTTCCCTGACTCGAGTCCCTCATTATGGAGTCAATGAGAGTCATCCGACGACGACAGCAATTAACGTCATTCATGTAATGACAGTCTAAAAGGCTCATCATCCGACATGATAAACTGATAAAGCCGTGGTTCGGAAAGGATACCGATAGTCTCGGGAGATAATTTCCAGTTTACTTACCTACATTGAAAGCAACCGTCAACGGATGTAGTTCATTTCGCCCTACTCACCATCCATTTGAGGCAGCTGAGGCAACCCATCTGAGCGCAGGCGTGGACGGGTGCCATGCCGTCCTTGGCGGGCAGGGTGAGCGAGCCGCCCTGTTCGTCCACCAGGTACCTCAGCACGTCCAGGTGTCCCTCCTGCGCCGCCAGGTACACCGGCGTCACGGCGTTCTCCATCTGGTTGTTGGCGCTGCGGACAGACAGGAGACGGCGCGGTCAGAACAATAGGTACAGCCGTGTGGTGCCGGATGGGATCGGACCAGGAGCAGCAACACCACCAGGGCCGGCGGCGGCCACCTGGCTCTGGCAGCTCTCTCACAATGGCCGCGTCCGCTTCTGACGGCTGTCTCGCACAGAGAACGGCCGCGTCTGCTTCCGACGGCTGTCTCGCACAGAGAACGGCCGCGTCTGCTTCCGACGGCTGTCTCGCACAGAGAACGGCCGCGTCCACTGCCGACGGCTGTCTCGCACAGAGAACGGCCGCGTCTGCTTCCGACGGCTGTCTCGCACAGAGAGCGACCGCGTCCACTGCCGACGGCTGTCTCGCACAGAGAACGGCCGCGTCTGCTTCCGACGGCTGTCTCGCACAGAGAACGGCCGCGTCCACTGCCGACGGCTGTCTCGCACAGAGAACGGCCGCGTCCACTGCCGACGGCTGTCTCGCACAGAGAACGGCCGCGTCTGCTTCCGACGGCTGTCTCGCACAGAGAACGGCCGCGTCCACTGCCGACGGCTGTCTCGCACAGAGAACGGCCGCGTCCACTGCCGACGGCTGTCTCGCACAGAGAACGGCCGCGTCTGCTTCCGACGGCTGTCTCGCACAGAGAGCGACCGCGTCCACTGCCGACGGCTGTCTCGCACAGAGAACGGCCGCGTCTGCTTCCGACGGCTGTCTCGCACAGAGAGCGACCGCGTCCACTGCCGACGGCTGTCTCGCACAGAGAACGGCCGCGTCTGCTTCCGACGGCTGTCTCGCACAGAGAACGGCCGCGTCCACTGCCGACGGCTGTCTCGCACAGAGAACGGCCGCGTCCACTGCCGACGGCTGTCTCGCACAGAGAACGACCGCGTCCACTGCCGACGGCTGTCTCGCACAGAGAACGGCCGCGTCTGCTTCCGACGGCTGTCTCGCACAGAGAACGGCCGCGTCCACTGCCGACGGCTGTCTCGCACAGAGAACGGCCGCGTCTGCTTCCGACGGCTGTCTCGCACAGAGAACGACCGCGTCCACTGCCGACGGCTGTCTCGCACAGAGAGCGGCCGCGTCTGCTTCCGACAGCTGTCTCGCACAGAGAGCGGCCGCGTCTGCTTCCGACGGCTGTCTCGAACAGAGCAGTGCCGTCGGGAGCCTGGATTGCTTTTCGTTTGACATTTGTGTTTCTATATGTTATGTGTATATTTGTTCTTCATTGACATGCTCTAGTAATGACTACCTGCTGAACAGATGGATGTTATGAATGATAACTTTATCAGTTGCAATTGTGCCATCAAAAACCCAAAGACACACTATTGTTTGATATTTGGTCAGGGGCAGCAAGTACTTTTTCACATATTTCTCATTAATGATACATTATATTACCTAACTTCTTTGACACAGGCCATGGTTACAAACTGGTCACCATGTTTCCCAGTTTGTGTCGTCAATGATTGGAACAACCTCCCTGAGTATGTCGTCAACGCTCCATCAGTTAACTCGTTCAAGGACAGACTTGACAACACTGGAGGAACTACAAATACCACGTGAGGAACTACAAATACCACGTACCCAAGAAGAGTAGGAAAAAAAGAGAAAAAAACAAGCTTTAGAGAGTGGGAGTCCACAGGCTGCCCTGGCAGCCTACTTTTCCCCAAATCCATTAAGTCCTAAGTCCAAACGACCTCAAGCAATGTTCTCGTAATGACTACCTGCTGAGCAGATGGATGTTATGAATGATAAATTTATCAGTTGCAATTGTGCCATCAAAAACCCAGACACTATTGTTTGATATTCGGTCAGGGACAGTAAGTACTTTTCACTTATTTCCCATTAATGATACATTATATTACCTAACTTCTTTGCCAGACCATGTGATGAAGTGTATCATTTGTTCTTCAGTGTATATTTGTTCTTCATTTGCCAGACCAGTGTGATGGCGTTATCTAAAGCTTTACCTCAGGCTCCTCTCCTAAGACAAGCAGTTAACACCTTGACCTTTCACACTCTGGCATATCCATTTCCCCTTCCTAAATGGTGGCGCCATCTCAACCTTATATTCTTATTCTAAGTTGAAGTATCATTTTATGGACCATTTGTTGATTTCATCTACCTCTCCATCCATAGGCGTAGGAACAGGGGGCAGGGGGGCAGCCTCCCGCCCGCCCCCCCCCCCTCCAACATTTTGGATTTTAACATTATGCCTATGGGCGTTGCATGGAAAGAATCGACTTCAGAATGCCTCCTGCCCCCCCCCCCCCCCAACTTGAACATAGTTCCTACGCCCCTGTCTCCATCGCATAATACATCGCTGGTGGAATCCGGTCGGTGGAACAGGAAACAAAATGGTATACTGTGCCGGAAAACAGAAAGTATTGCGGCACAGTCTACCAACATATTTCCAACGGGCAACGGATAACAATTAATAAATTACGGACTTCTTGAGGCTGAAAAACAACTGTACTCTGTTGTATTTATGCCTTGTGGCGATGAGGACCCAACAGGCAGTTTTACAAGGTATGGATATTATGGACACTGGCAGGGGGGTGTTATCCCTATCTCCGTAACGTGTCCAGAAACCCTTTCTACGTCACCCCAGTAGTCAATTCTGGCGCATGTCGTCTGCGGTCGGTTAAAACTGTTTTTCGCAAATAACTTTTTTAAATACAGATACAGCAATGGTTTTGATTTCATCGTGTTTGCCTCGTCAGGATGCGTCGATTCATACCAATTTCACGTTGTTTAGGTCCAATTCAAAAGTTCATCGAAGGGGCGGGGCTAAGGGCTTAGAGCCTGCTGGTTACCGCCGAACCGCAGGGCGACCGTGAACTGCCCTGCCTGACCTTTGATGACCTGTAGTGACCTTAATATTGACCTGAGCCTAAAATGATCCAGAATATTTAGAATCGCCGCCTTGTTTTGAGCTTTCCAATGCTGTCTTTTCCCTTTTCGTAAACTTTTTACTTTTCGAGGTAGAGGATATTTATTTATCCCATGAAAATAGTATTAACTGCAATGGTGGAGCAGGCCGATGGACCTGAACTACGTCACGCTCTGACGTCATGATCACGTAGAATCGCCGGATGACGCTACCTCCAATATATGGCCATGGACACTTCACACTGGTGAATATTGATAAAAGTTCGCACGACACTTTTATATACCTATACCAACAAAGTGCTCGAGACACACAGTACACAGTACCTTCACATAATGCTGTGTTTGTAAGGCTAAATCGCGCGGTGCTGGGGTGACAGAAGCCGCCCTCTCTCCAATGCTCTCGGGAGCTTATTAGCATAACCCGCAAGGCAAAATTGCTTTAATCTTCTCACCGACTGATGGCTAAACGAAAAATCGCGAAATCTTCCGTCAGCTGGACGGCGGAGTATACATTGGCGAACAGTAGTCAGTAGGTAGCAAATGGTGCTGACCAAGTGATGTGAGAATTTCACCGATCAACTAGAAGTAGTTTGGGTTGTTCAGGAGAGTATTAATTCGTACCTATTGAAAAAACAAATACTCAGGCGAGAGCTAAACCAATAGTATTTAGATGACTATTACAAAGAAAGTACATTCGGGCATGTCTCGACAATATGTGATACTTGTGCATGCATTTGTAATGTTTTGATAATGTTCTCCTAATAATGTTTAATAATGTTCTCTAAGACTGCGAGATTGTGTCTGAAATAGCGAGTATAAGAGGGCTGAGTCCGGAGCAGTCGGCATCACACGGCTCCGACGTGACAAATGCTCCAATTACAGCGGTATCGCCATCTGTCGGCACGCCGGGAAGTCGGCGAGTCGCGGCGGCAGCTCCCAGCTGATGGATGGTTAGAGAAGCCTGAAGGACACTAGCTGGTTCGAGTAGCTTGATAGCTTGCTGTGCGAAACGTGGTCAGTTGGGAATTGGGTGGAAGTGTGCAAATGTTTTTTTTGTCATTGTGACGCGTAAAAACAATAGAAAACGGAGATGTTTACTGCTCGCAATATCGCTGCGAGACCTCATTAAGGCTTTTAACGGCGAACCCTAAGTACATACCTCTAATGTACTTCTGAGCTGAGTAGGGTTTCTGCGACGTTAACTGTTTCCTGTTATGGTAAAAGCAAACAGCTGATGTGTTTACCAATCATTACAACCAATTATGAGCACAGATTAGTACACATTTGATAGTTGTCGTGTCGTGTATGGCGAGATTTCTCCCCTAGCGGAGGGTAGGAGCCGCGCCGCCTGGGGTTTCCCAACTCAGTCAGCTGTGACGAGACAGCACGCCGTCACGCTCGTGACAGTTTGAAGGCCACCTCACCGGGTCCCGGGTCCCGGGTCAGTCCAGGGTCAGCACAGGTCAGTCCGGGTCAGTCCGGGTCAGTCCGGGTCAGTCCGGGTCAGTCCAGGGTCAGCACAGGTCCGTCCGAGTCAGTCCGGGTCAGTCCGGGTCAGTCCGGGTCAGTCCGGGTCAGTCCGGGTCAGTCCAGGGTCAGCACAGGTCAGTCCGGGTCAGTCCGAGTCAGGCCGGGTCAGTCCGGGTCAGTCCGGGTCAGTCCAGAGTCAGCACAGGTCCGTCCGAGTCAGTCCGGGTCAGTCCGGGTCAGCCCGGGTCAGTCCGGGTCAGTCCGGTTCAGTCCGGGTCAGTCCGGGTCAGTCCGGGTCAGTCCGGGTCAGTCCGGGTCAGTCCGGGTCATTCTGGGTCAGTCCGGGTCAGTCCGGTTCAATCCGGGTCAGTCCGGGTCAGTCCGGGTCAGTCCGGGTCAGTCCGGGTCAGTCCGGGTCAGTCCGGGTCAGTCCGGGTCAGTCTGAGTCAGTCTGGGTCAGTCCGGGTCAGTCCGGGTCAGTCTGGGTCAGTCTGGGTCAGTCTGGGTCAGTCCGGGTCAGTCCGGGTCAGTCCGGGTCAGTCTGGGTCACTCCGGGGTCAGCGCAGGTAAGTTCGCGATCAGTTCAGGTAAGTTCGCGGTCAGTTCGAGTTAGTCCAGGGTCAGCTCGAGTTATTCCAGGGTCAGTACGGGTCAGCAGAGGCAGCAAAGGTCACTCCTGATAGTCACCTAATTCACCCACCTAAAATGTTGGTTTGTTAATTCGTCACAAGAAAACAGGATAAGACTATGTTTAACGGCTCCGAAATTCAGACTGGTTATTGATTCACCTTTTTTGGAAGGGTTCAATCACGATTCATTTTGGAATATAAATGATTCAGTCACCGTTTGATTCATGGATAACCATTTTGAGAAATGATTCTTTCCGATTCAAAAAATCAAAGCATTTTTTGATCAAATCACGTTTGACTCACCATTGAAATAACATTGCACAGTCTTTTTTATCCAATCAGCATTGTTTCTATGCGGGTTTTGATTTAATTATGATTCATGAATCATTAATACAAAACTCCGGTGGTGAATCGATTCGCCTTTGATGCAAGGTATTTTGATTGAACGATTCCAATCGATTCAATCAGAGTCGAATCAATAACCAGTCTGCTCCGAATATTAATTTTCTTTGTACATTTGCCACGGTGCCAATTCATACCGAGCAAACACGTGGCACATCGGTGATATCATGACGTAATATATCTACTTTTTCTTTGTTTTTTTTTCTTAGCTCTACACATTAGAAAGTAATCTTGGTGCGTCAAAAACCACACTATAGTGATACATCATAATTACTCCGGGATCCTCCGAATTCCATTGCTATTTCCTACGAGTCTGAGTACTGCTGAGACCACCGATGACTGCAGCAACCAGCACTCTGTGATGTGGAGGTTTGCCTCGCAATGTGTTGTTTTTGTGTTGAATATTTTTGTTTGGAATCCACATCACCGGCTTACCACAGTCGGCCTTCTAGCTCACCACAGCTCAATCCATCACAATGGCTGGATAATACTGTCAGAGTCAGACGTCTCTTTCACTTTACACAACTGGGCTGAACGCTCGGCCTTGGGAAGTGTTGGTGAGGGTGAATCGTCAACAGACGTAGACAACAAATCATTGTCAACAGAAGTGACGCACCAAGTACAAACAATACGATTCGTGGATTTGGTAAAATATTCCAGGAGACTATCATTATACACCAACGAGACATACAACCGATCTTCAGAAATACGTTAAATATGATAGCCAATCACTGATGGCAATAAGTGATTACAAGGTACGCAGCTGAACGTAAACGTGGTCCAAGACTCGGAGGCACCTATGCGGAATGGGATGGGAGCAGCAGGAGTAGCAAGCACCACATTTTTCTTTCGCCTGGCTCCCGGCTGGGTGTGTTCCCACTGCAGCAGGATGGGAGAGAGCTCAGCTCCCATTGTTAGCTCGCGTCCCCTGGTTCCGGGATGAATGTGTCCCAGTCCCACCGCAGTGAAGCTGTCCGGGCCGGTCAGAGTCGGTCCGCGGCCGTGCTCTGTCTCTCCGCCGTCAGTGGCCGCTGGCCGACGTTCCCACAGCTCCGGGCCGGTCAGTGTCGGCCCGCGGCCGTGCTCTGTCTCTCCGCCGTCAGTGGCCGCTGGCCGACGTTCCCACAGCGGCCACCGCGGCGAGACGAAGCATCGTCTCATCTCGCGCCGCCGCTTCATCTCAGCTCCACCGACCGCCGCCATTGGCCCAGATCGGCGCGGCGACGGCGACCGTAGCACGGTGGCGGAGAGTCTGACGCGGACAGCCGGCAGGCGGCGGCCACGGTGGTGGCGGCGGCGGCGGGGCAGAAAATGGGCGGCACGGCGCAGAAAATGGGCGACACGGCGCGGCAGGCCGTTCTCAGCACAGTTATCTCGGCGCAGCAGCGGTGGCGGGCTGTTTCCGCCAGGCCGTCTGCGAACGGCGCACACAGTTAACACAGCTAACCAGAGGCCGGGAGCGGCAGGTAACCAGAGGCCGGGAGCGGCAGCTAACCAAAGGCCGGGAGCGGCAGCTTATTAGAGGCCGGGAGCAGCAGCTAACCAGAGGCCGGGAGCGGCAGCTAACTAGAGGCCGGAGCTAACCAGAGGCCGGGAGCGGCAGCTAACCAGAGGCCGGGAGCGGCAGCTAACCAGAGGCCGGGAGCGGCAGCTAATTAGAGGCCGGGAGCAGCAGCTAACCAGAGGCCGGGAGCGGCAGCTAACTAGAGGCCGGAGCTAACCAGAGGCCGAGAGCGGCAGCTAACCAGAGGCCGGGAGCGGCAGCTAACTAGAGGCCGGGAGCGGCAGCTAACTAGAGGCCGGAGCTAACCAGAGGCCGGGAGCGGCAGCTAACCAGAGGCCGGGAGCGGCAGCTAATTAGAGGCCGGGAGCAGCAGCTAACCAGAGGCCGGGAGCGGCAGCTAACCAGAGTCTGAGAGCGGCAGCTAATTAGAGGCCGAGAGCCGCAGCTAACTAGTGGCCGAGAGCGAAGGCCAGACGGCCGCGCCATCCGCGTCAGTACCCAGCCAATACAGCCGGACGGGGGTAATTGGTTATCTCCAAGAACGGTGAGGGATACAGCGGCTCAGTTAGCTGAGTGATTGCTGCCGATAAGAGCGCGACGCAGAGATAGAGAGAGAGAGGATGTTCTCTCACATCAGTGTCGCCGGTTCTGATCCAAACGGTTACATAGTCTCCGAGTCATCAGGGTATCAGGGTCTGGAGTCAGGGTGTCAGGGTCTGGAGTCAGGGTATCAGGGTCTGGAGTCAGGGTATCAGGGTCTGGAGTCAGGGTATCAGGGTCTGGAGTCAGGGTGTCAGGGTCTGGAGTCAGGGTGGCGGAATGAATGGGACAAGGGCCGATGGACGGACGACGGTCCCCATTTATCACAAATGAGAGAACACCCACTTCCATGAGACCACAGGTAATGAGGCGTGTCGCACAATAAGGAGCTTTTGACAAGCTTTTTGGCTCATGAAACTCTTCACGGTTGTTGGCAGTAGATAGCAGTCACCAGTGAGAAAATTACCCACAGCGCGCCTATTTATCACACGCGAGGCCCACCATGTCCACTTTCCACTCAGATGAGCGAGTTATATCCAGTAGCGGCTTGAATGGCTCAATCTCAAACCGAGGCCAGCTGACAGGGAAGTCAGACCAGGTCCGGCCAGGCACGTAGCCAGGATTTCGTCCAGGGGGAGGGAGGGGCGCCTCGAAAGGGTCTCCTTCCCGAGCCTTGAAAGGGCCCCTTACCAAGCGTTGAAAGGGCCAAACAAAATGGATGAAAAGGCACGTTACAAGGATGAAGAATGCAGTATGACATGTATTGCATGGGCCATACCAACTTTGGAACCAGCAACACCAATTTGGGATCAGCTATACCGACTTCGAATATTGTTTAGGCTGAAGACCTGGAAGTCTGAAATAAATTGCGCCGCGGAGCGGCGCAAAATTTTTGAGTCTTATGCCCTGGATATGCCTTCTTATCAATGCGTCGCATTCCATAATGCGTATTGTGCGGACCTCTAACAATGTTATTGTAGGTTTAAAACAGTGTTCGTCACGGGCCCACCAACCCCCAGCCCGGCCCGGCCCGGGCCCATGAACACCAAGCCCAGGCCCGGACCAGGCCCGGTCAAATTCATGATATTGAGGCACAAGCCCGGTCCGGCCCATTCATATTAAGCATGTCATTATTTTATTTAAAAAAATGCAATAATTATCCTAGCATATTTACTTGTATACTATAAATGTGAAACAATGAACCAACTATGCTAACCAAAAAAAACAAAAACCCACAGCCACAGCAACAGTGTGTTACTGTGGAAGTGAACTGCTGGTTACATTTTTTTCAGCTCTGACCTGAGCTTGCGCGAATTACTTCAACATTCTCAGCCCAGGCCCGTCCAGAGCCCGGTGATGTCCTTAAAGTTGAGGCCCGGCCGAGGCCCGGCCCAGTCCCGGCCCATGGCCCATAGGGTCAGCCCGGCCCGTGACAACTTCTGGTTTAAAAGTGCGGTAAAAAAGTGCTAAAGCGAACTATTTTGCCCAATCATACAGGAAAGTAGCAACATAACACATAACTGGGCCGAGAAACGGCACGATTTTGTAACTCGCATATAATCGAATTTGTAGTTAAATTGCGCCGCGGAGCGGCGATGCAATTTTAAGTTGTATTATCTGGACAACTGCATTCTTACTGTTGAAAGGCCCAGGGTCCCTTCAGATCGTCTAGGGGCCCCTCCGACCTTTTCAACGCCCTTCCGACCTGTTCAGGGACTCATCTGGGATCCGCGAAAAGACATGATGTGGGGTGGGTGATATATATTAAATACAAAGAGGACTTACTCTACAATACACATATTAAAATCGGAGTTTTCGCGTATATTGTAACACCCTTCGTCAGCGATTAAGAGGCATTCGGTAACAAGTCATTACTCGTTTTTAAGACGTCTTTCATCTGGGATCTCCATGTGCTTTAGGCCCTTCCGGTCTGACCAGGGACCCCTCTGACATTCCAAGAAGCCCCTTTTGTGTATCAAGGGGTCCATTCGGCCTGTTCATAGGTCCTTCCGACCTGGCCAGGGACTGCACTGGCTGTTTTGTCACCCTCTCGTCATGATCAGGGGCCCCTCCGACCTGCCCAGGGGCCCCTCCAGTCTGGCTAGGAACTTATCCGGCATGTTCAAGGGCCCTTCCGACCGGCCCAGGGACCCTTTCGGTCTAGTCAGGGGCCCCTCTGACTTGCCCAGGAGCCCCTCCGATCTGCTCAGCGACTCTTTTAGTCGGCCTGCGCTGGCTGCTTTATCGCCCTGCCGACATGCTCAAGGGTCCCTCCGACCTGCCCTGGCCCCTCCGTGCTGACTATGGGTCAATTCGGCATGTTCAGGGGACCTTCTTACCCGCCCAGAGGCCATTTCAGTCGGATCATGCGCCCCTCCAATCTGCACAGGGGCCCTTTAAACTTTACAGGGGCCCTCTGGTCTGTCTAGGGCCCTCCAACCTTTTAAGGGGCTCTTCCGACCTGGCAAAGGACTGCGCTGGCTGCTTTGTCGCCCTGTCGACATGCTCAGGGGCCTCTCCGACCTGCCCAGGGGCCCCTCTGTGCTGGATAGGGGTCCATTCGACGTGTTCGGGGACCCTCTGACCCGCTCAGGGGCCCTTCTGTTCAGGGGCCCTTCTGACCCACCCAGGGACCCTTTCAGTCTGGTCAGGGGCCCCTCTGACATGCACAGGGTTCTTTTGAACGTCCGAGGGGCCCTCTGGTCTTTCAGAGAGGGCCCTGGTGGCACTAAAGGGCCTCTGAAGTGCTCTAAATTATCTTTCGCGAGGTCTTCCGACTCTTAACACGAGCCCATGATACCGCGCTTCGCGCAGTCTCGTCGGCCCTTTTCGGCGCGCGCAGCGCCCCTGGCCTCCAGGGGGAGGGGCGGCCGCCCCCGCCCCGCCGCCCCGCCCCGCCGCCCCCGCCCCCCCCCCCCCCCTGGCTACGTGCCTGGGTCAGGCCAGGTGCGATCGTTACAGTCTGAGGTGGGTGTTCTGCTGTCTGCCCGTTGACAGTGGCGGTGTCTGCTGCAGAGCAGAGCAGTGTTTGACTGTGGGGTGTACCGTTCTGTCCGCCGGCCGGCCGCCGCGTCAGCTGGGCTCCGATGGCGGCCATCTGCGGCGCGGCGGCGGCGGCGTGTGGCGCGGTGCCGGCCCTATCCAGCAGAGCATGACGGGCCGACCGCGGTGACGCCGGCCAGCCCGGATGCTGTGATCGCCCCCACCGGCCCCGCCCGCGCCGCCCGCACCGCACCGGGCCGCCCCCACCCCCGCCGGCTCCACCCGCACCGCTCGCACCGCACCGGGCCGCCCCCGCCCCCGCCCCGATTACCGCCCGGTCAGCGATGGCCGCCGCCGGGCAGGCTCCAGCTCGACACGCCGGGCGAGCCGCGAGCTGCCGCAGCTCGACACAACGTGACAGCTGCGAGCTACCGCAGCTCCACCGAGCTCAGCGGGACGGCGCAGCCGAGAACCGGAGCCGAGCCGAGTCGATCACAGCCAACACTCGGGGAAGGTGAAGGACAGAGCAAAGTCGGCGGCTGACAAGATCTCGGGACTGTATGCTTCCATAATGAGGGGCCCTAGTGTTGAATGTCACATGCCTCCTGCACATCGCTAGGGTCACCGTCGTGAACTGGCTGAAAAGCTGCGAAGCGCAAAGGCAATGGCTGACAAAGCTCGCTGCTGTATACAACGACCGGGCAATGCCAGACAAAGTACCAGTCATTCTGCCCCTGCTCTGAACCAAAAGCCGACTCCGGCTAAAACTTCTCTTTCCCATCCCGTGACCCTAGATCACTGTTGAAGTGACAGCACAGGCAGCCAGCCAGCCAGTGTGACAGCGCTCGGTCAGATCCGTTGTGCCGACCGAGCTGTACCTATGTGTTGGCCCAATTAGTGTGTGACCTTCACAGGGTGGACGCACCCGGCTAGCTGCATTGTATAGGACTATCAGCAGGTCGATCAGTAATGTTTGAACATGATCATGCGATATGCTGACCTCCCCTTCCAGTGGAGAGAGGCGACGAGAGAGGTGAGAATAATGCATGGAATAGTCATCGTGTCACTGGGAGAGAGGGGGGGAGGAGCAGAGAGACGGGGTTTACATACCTCCCCTTCCAGTGGAGAGAGGCGAAGAGAGAGGTGAGAATAATGCATGGAATAGTCATCGTGTCACGGTTGGTGCGAAAGGAATGAAACGTCACCGATGATTCAGCAGAAGAAATCTGACATTCCACTTGGGACGTCTCCCATGTCATCCAGGACCGGACGTCTCCCATGTCATCCAGGACCGGACGTCTCCCATGTCATCCAGGACCGGACGTCTCCCATGTCATCCAGGACCGGACGTCTCCCATGTCATCCAGGACCGGACGTCTCCCATGTCATCCAGGACCGGGCTCAACAGTGGTCAGCCGCCCACCTTGTAATGGGCAATTGTCAGGATAAGTATGCCGAGTACAAAATATGTTCCCAGAGCCCATTCACCTATATGCCCGATCGGTAAGCGCTCAGATGTCCGATTTCCCTGCCGATGACAGCTATCGACATACAGCCACCGAAATGGCATGGCCTCCAGCTTCGATGCCGATCTGTTGGCTGAGATATCATCTGTGACCGACTTGCACGGCCTCCGGTACGGTTGACTAGCTTTACGGCACAGCGGCAGTCTCGGCATCTCAATACTTGCTGAGCATCAGCCGGAAATCAGCAGCGAAACAGCTGATGGCGACCAGCTGTAACTGACTGACTGGATCAGCAGCTGGGTCAGCCGACAGCGCAGCGTACACACAGCCGACATACAGCTGGGTCAGCCGACATACAGCTGGGTCAGCCGACAGCGCAGCGTACACACAGCCGACATACAGCTGGGTCAGCCGACATACAGCTGGGTCAGCCGACAGCGCAGCGTACACACAGCCGACATACAGCTGGGTCAGCCGACAGCGCAGCGTACACACAGCCGACATACAGCTGGGTCAGCCACATACAGCTAGGTCAGCCGACAGCGCAGCGTACACACAGCCGACATACAGCTGGGTCAGCCGACAGCGCAGCGTACACACAGCCGACATACAGCCGGGTCAGCCGACATACAGCTGGGTCAGCCGACAGCGCAGCGTACACACAGCCGACATACAGCTGGGTCAGCCGACAGCGCAGCGTACACACAGCCGACATACAGCTGGGTCAGCCACATACAGCTGGGTCAGCCGACAGCGCAGCGTACACACAGCCGACATACAGCTGGGTCAGCCGACATACAGCTGGGTCAGCCGACAGCGCAGCGTACACACAGCCGACATACAGCTGGGTCAGCCACATACAGCTGGGTCAGCCGACAGCGCAGCGTACACACAGCCGACATACAGCTGGGTCAGCCGACATACAGCTGGGTCAGCCGACAGCGCAGCGTACACACAGCCGACATACAGCTGGGTCAGCCGACATACAGCTGGGTCAGCCGACATACAGCTGGGTCAGCCGACATACAGCTGGGTCAGCCGACATGCAGCTGGGTCAGCCGACAGCGCAGCGTACACACAGCCGACATACAGCCGGGTCAGCCACATACAGCTGGGTCAGCCGACAGCGCAGCGTACACACAGCCGACATACAGCCGGGTCAGCCACATACAGCTGGGTCAGCCGACAGCGCAGCGTACACACAGCAGACATACAGCTGGGTCAGCCGACATACAGCTGGGTCAGCCGACAGCGCAGCGTACACACAGCCGACATACAGCTGGGTCAGCCGACAGCGCAGCGTACACACAGCCGACATACAGCCGGGTCAGCCACATACAGCTGGGTCAGCCGACAGCGCAGCGTACACACAGCCGACATACAGCCGGGTCAGCCACATACAGCTGGGTCAGCCGACAGCGCAGCGTACACACAGCCGACATACAGCCGGGTCAGCCGACATACAGCTGGGTCAGCCGACATACAGCTGGGTCAGCCGACATACAGCTGGGTCAGCCGACATACAGCTGGGTCAGCCGACAGCGCAGCGTACACACAGCCGACATACAGCTGGGTCAGCCGACATACAGCCGGGTCAGCCGACATACAGCTGGGTCAGCCGACATACAGCTGGGTCAGCCGACATACAGCTGGGTCAGCCGACATACAGCTGGGTCAGCCGACATACAGCCGGGTCAGCCGACAGTCAGCTGGGTCAGCCGACATACAGCTGGGTCAGCCGACATACAGCTGGGTCAGCCGACATACAGCTGGGTCAGCCGACATACAGCTGGGTCAGCCGACATACAGCCGAGTCAGCCGACATACAGCTGGGTCAGCCGACATACAGCCGGGTCAGCCGACAGCGCAGCGTACACACAGCCGACATACAGCCGGGTCAGCCGACATACAGCTGGGTCAGCCGACATACAGCTGGGTCAGCCGACATACAGCTGGGTCAGCCGACATACAGCTGGGTCAGCCGACAGCGCAGCGTACACACAGCCGACATACAGCTGGGTCAGCCGACATACAGCTGGGTCAGCCGACATACAGCTGGGTCAGCCGACATACAGCCGGGTCAGCCGACATACAGCTGGGTCAGCCGACATACAGCTGGGTCAGCCGACAGTCAGCTGGGTCAGCCGACATACAGCCGGGTCAGCCGACATACAGCCGGGTCAGCCGACAATCAGCCGGGTCATAGGACACCTCTCGCCTCTCGCCTCTCGTCACCTCTCGCCTCTCGTCGGACCTTACCTGGCGGCCTGCGTCTGCCCCGCTCCGTCCGTCTCGGTCCCGGACCAGCTGCCGTCCGGCTCCAGCACGGCCTCCAGCTCGGCCATGGTCGGTGCCGGGTCGCTGCTCAGCTCTGTGGCCGACATCTCCAGCGTCTGGTCCAGCGGAGAGCCGGCCGACGACTCCTCCCCACACTCACTGTCCTCCACATAGCTGTCCAGCGCTCTGCCGTCCTCACCGTCGTCCTCATCTGAGACTCTCCTGTCCTCAGCAGCGTCCCGTTCCCGGTCGTTCTCGGTACGGCCCACCTCTCGGCTCTCGGTGCCGGCATCCACTCGGTCCCCTGCTCCGTCCACACGGTCGGCGGCGCTGTGTGCGGCGCTGTGTGCGGCGCTGTGTGCGCGGCAGTCGGCCGTTTCGGTCGGCTCCTCGGCGCCGTCCGAGTCGGCGTCGCTGGGCACCAGGTCCACCAGCGTGGCGTGCGGCGACTGGACGCGCACCTCGTCCACGGCCACACAGGAAGAGACGGCCCGGAGCGCGCCAACCAGCCGCGCCTGCGTCTCCAGCGCCGAGCGGGCCGGCAGGCTGTTCCTCCGCCGAAACCCGCCGGAGCTGCACCCCGGAACAGACACCCGGATGGTGAGGGTGTTCAGCGAAGCGCGCGTCTCTAGCCGCGGTGAGGAGGTGGCCAGGGGTGCGGCGGCGGCCGGCGGCGGCTCCACCACCGTCAGCTGCTCGCCGCTGTGGTGCACCAGCGCTGGCAGCGACAGCGAGGCGGCGCCGCGGCCAGCGCGCGCCGCCGGCTCGCCCTCGTCGCTCTCGGACGAGGCCTCGCCGCCGCTCTGGATCGTCTCGTAGATGTTCTCGGCGCCGCGCGGCTCGGGCTCGGCGGGCAGCTGGCGACCGGCCATGCGGCTACGTCGCGGCGGCCGCCGCCGCTGCGGCAGCGCAGGCCGCTCGTCGTCGGTGGAGGCGGGCGCCGGCGGCGGCGGCGCCCGGTGCCGCGCGCTCCGCCGCACCGAACGCGACGCTCGCAGCTCGGTCCTGTGCCGCGGCCGCTCCGATTGTCGATGATCCAGCTGGATGGTGGGCAGTGAGTCCAGCGACTGGGAGAGGGTCGTCGGCAGCACGCGGAAACTGTTCGTCCGCGGCCGGCCCGGCGCCGGCAGCACGTGATTTAGCGGCGCACCGAACGCCGGCTCGAAGCCGAACTGGCTGACGCCGATCAGTCGGGCGCGCCGCGCGTGCACAGAGGGCCGCAGCTCGGCGTGCCGGTCCAGCCGGCGACTCAGCTTGCCGTGTTTGCCGCTGTGTGAGTTGCCCATGACTCGAAGTGGCGCACTGTTCGTCACTCGGTCATCTCTCGCGGACAGCGGCAACTGAGAGGAGCGGGCGGCGGCGGCCGCTGCCTGCCTACGACTGGGCCGCCCTCCAACGGTCCGGCGCGGCGCCGCGCCATCTGGCGCCGCCGAGCGCCAGCGGCGCGACGGTCAGTTCGGCGGCACCACCAGCCAGTTAGCTAGGCGGGACCACCGCCACTACCGCTTCCCCTGCTGTCATTTCCACCGACATCAGCCTGCACTTAGCACTGAGGACCAGCAGACCGAGGTACTCAGCTATATCGACAGGCTTCAATTGGCGGACGTTACCCGTCATTGTCCAAAACCACAACCGTGGCGCCCCCACCGCACGGTGTTTCATTTCAGTGGGTCTGACAAACGATCACATAAGCTCAGTTCGCCCTGGTATTTTCTCTTACGGTCTATCTCAGTTCGCCCTGGTCTTTTCCCTTACGGTCTAGCTCAGTTCGCTCTGGTCTTTTCCCCTTACGGTCTAGCTCAGTTCGCTCTGTTCTTTTCCCTCACGGTCTGGCTCAGTTGGCTCTGGTCTTTTCCCTCACAGTCTGGCTCAGTTCGCTCTGGTCTTTTCCCTCACGGTTTGGCTCAGTTGGCTCTGGTCTTTTCCCTCACGGTCTAGCTCAGTTCGCTCTGGTCTTTTCCCTTACGGTCTAGCTCAGTTCGCTCTGGTCTTTTCCCTCACGGTCTGGCTCAGTTAGCTCTGGTCTTTTCCCTCACGGTCTAGCTCAGTTCGCTCTGGTCTTTTCCCTTACGGTCTCGGGCCTTCTACACGGTAGCATCTAACAATCTGAGTTAAAACATTCAATCTGGGAGGCCCTGGGCGACCCTCTGCGTCTCTGAGTGTCTCTGGGCACTCCTGAGCGGCTCTGGGCGGCTCTATACGGCTGTGGGCGACTATATGTGAGCCTGGGCGGCTATATGTGAGTCTGGGCGGCTATATGTGAGTCCGGGCGGCTATATGTGATTATGGGCGGCTGTATACGGCTGTGGGCAGCTATATGTGAGTCTGAGCGGCTATATACGGCTGTGGGCGGCTATATGTGAGTCTGGGCGGCTCTACACGGCTGTAGGCGGCTCGGCCTGCGCTGTTCAGTGTAGGTTGCCATGGTAACGGGGCCGAGCGGCTCCCATTGTGTCGCATCGCGCTGATCAGCGGCAGTTTGGGGACGGGACGGGCGTCCGGTGGCCGCCAAACGGGACCGGCCACACCCACCCCGTCATCCCTCTTCACTGGAGCCGACAGCGTAGGTCACACAGGTCCCCGTCACCCCTCCTCACCGGAGCCGACAGCGTAGGTCACACCCACCCCGTCACCCCCCCCCCCCTCACGGGAGCCGACAGCGTAGGTCACATCCACCCTCTTCCCTCCCCACCAACCTCGGCAGCACTCACCAGCAAACAGTGCGATATTCCGCAACGGACGCAGGCCGCGGCTACTGCTGTCCTCTGCAACAGTTGCCAGTTACCACTGACACACCTGACACACCCGACACACCCGACACACCCGACACACCCGACACACCCGACACACCCGACACACCCGACACACCCGACACATCTGACACAGTCGCCTGCATCTCTCATCTCTCAGCTGAGGACGGAGGAGGCGCCGGTACCGGTCTCCGCTGTACCGCAGCAGCAGCTCAGCCCAGACCGGCGCGGCGCCGGCGTGGGCCGTTCGTGGCAATTCGTCGTCTGGCGTCGTCCGCTCGACTGGCTCCCGAGTGTCGAGTGGTGCGCGCCGCCAGGACGACTCGGGCGTGTTATGTGTTGAGTCGGGCCGGCGCAGCAGCTCGGGCGTGTAATGCCGTGTCGTATCGGGAGTGGGGGTAACTGGTGGTCACAGCCGCCGGACACAGCGGCTGGAAAGATGCTGACTCGACCGCTGCGAACTCAGAAGCAGAGGAAACCACTGGCGGACGTCGTTCAGAAGCAGAGGAGCCCGCCGGCGGACGGCACTCAGACGCAGATAAACCGCCGGCGGACAGTTCGGGAGGAGGGAGGACATTGGAGGCAGCGGTGACAGCGAACAGCGGGCAGCGCTGGGTCGAGACGAAGAGTAGGATTGAGTTGTCCCCTGCGCCAGCCCCTGTCATATCTCGACTGACTGACCGACGGGTTACCGAGCCCTATAGCTGCTGGAGCTGACAGAGGTGATCAGTCGGCACGACTTTGACGTCATCCTGCTGTCGGAGACATGGTTGCGCCCCACCACCCCAAATCGCCTGATGGTGATCCCCGGCTACTCGATCAGCCGAGCTGACCGACCAGACGGCAGCGGCTACGGTGGGGTCGCTATCCTCACGAAAACCACCATAACATCAGTAGCGCTGAAGCTGAGCGTCTCCTCGCACCCCGGTAGCTTGCTCGAGTCTCGGTGGGCGCTGCTAAAGCTTGAGCGGAACCGACAGCTGATCGTTGGCTCGCTCTACCGGCCACCTCGACACTCTGATGCCGCCCTGCGCGACGACTTCGCTGACCTCGAGACCCAGCTACAACGAGTATTAATTGACCACTCAAAGGTCCCATTTGTCATCTGTGGTGACCTGAACTGTGATATCATGAAGGACCAGAGCTTTCGCGCGCGTGTACACCTCAGTGACTTTTTAGCTGACTACTCCCTCGAGCAGCTAGTAACCGTTCCAACTTATACTTCCGGGTCCCTCTTAGATGTATGTATCGTCAAAAATCGTGAGCCGGTACGTGATTGTAGTGTTACTTTCTGTCACTTCAGCCCACACAAACTCATTCATGCAGTTATTGATGTCCCAAAACAATGTAAGAAACCAACCGTTATCCAATCTCGCTCTATCAGCCGTGTAGATGTAGAGGCGCTTAACTATGACCTGTTGTCTGCTAACTGGGAGCGTGTGTTTCGTGCCACGTCTGTAAGCGACCAGTGGAACGCCTTCCTGACCCAATTATTGCCAGTTTTTGACGACCATGCGCCTATAAAAAACGTGACTATCCGAAATCCTACCGCTCCTCCGGCCTCCTCTGCCACTCGAAAAATCATGGACCAACACCGCGCCGCGCTACGGCGTTTCGGTCGACAGTCGGAGGTCTACAGAGATCTAACCCGCTCTGTCCGTACCGCGCTGAGACGCGACCGACGTGGTGAACTCCAGAGGGAGATCAGTGAGAGGGGTCCCAACAAGGTGTGGCAAAGCATACGGTCAGTTGTAGCTGGCAAGAAGGACGGACAAAGTGTTCAGCCCGATGTATCCGCTGACGACTTAAACTCCTTCTTCGTGTCCATTGGTCCGCGCATCGCTTCTGAGATCCGCACCAAAACCACAGCCCCAAAGCTCAATATTCGCCTCCCCCGTGTCGGTGCCTGCAGCTTTAAACCCAGAGCAATCTCGCTCGATGAACTCGGTCGTACAATTTTCGGCATGCGTAACTCAGCCGCACGCGGTGCTGATGGGGTGTGCATCCGTATGCTTAAAACCGGATTCCCAGCTACCTGTGACGTCATCCTGCATATTATAAACACCTGCATCATGAGATCTGACATCCCTGATGAATGGAAACATTCTATCGTCCACCCCATCTTCAAGTCTGGAAATCCATCCGATCCCACCAACTTCCGACCTATCTCCTTAGTCCCTGCCATCATGAAAGTTGTAGAAAGAGTTGTCCATCAGCAGCTCTATCAATATCTCTCACAAAACCATCTTCTGGCCTGCACCCAACACGGTTTCCGCCCCCGGCATTCTACCGAGACAGCGCTGCTGTCAGTCACCGACCGCATCCTTGCCGCCACCGACAGTGGGGAGGTCTCAATGCTGTGCCTCGTCGATCTAAGTAAATGCTTCGATGTCATCGATCACGAACTTTTGATAGGCAAACTGGAAATGCACGGCATTGAGACCTCCTGGTTCACCGCCTATCTACAAGGACAGACACAGAGTGTCTCCTTGCAGAATGGGCCCGGATGCCGAGTACTGTCGCGTCCTCTCCCTAATACCATGGGTGTCTTTCAAGGATCAGCCCTGGGTCCCCTGCTCTTTACTGTATTTTCAAACGACCTATCGCTGTACTCTGGAGACGCTGCTGTCTTCCAGTACGCTGACGACACCCAGATATTGGTGAGCGGTCCGCAAAGCGACCTCGGGGGACTCATCTCGTGCATGGAAGCTTCTCTTGCATCACTTGACAGTTGGTTCTGTGCAAATGCGCTTAAAGTCAACACCACCAAAACTCAATTTATGGTATTCGGCAGCCGTCAAAATTTACGAAACATGCCCGCTTTTACAGTATCATTCCGTGACTCCGAGTTGAAACCATGCGCGCAGGTAGGAACCTTGGTGTCGTCGTTGACAGCTCCCTGTCCTGGGACGCCCACGTGTCTGACCTCAGCCGCCGCTGCATGGGCCTACTAATCGGCCTCTCCCACATCCGCCACTATATTCCCGACGGTGTCATCAAAACACTTGTGATGGCACTCGTCATGTCACGCATTCAGTACTGCCTCACAGTCTATGGCAATGGTACCAAAAAGAACCTCCAACGGATCCAAAAAAATTATAAACTTCGCCGCTAGGGTCATTTTCGGCCGCCGCAAGTTCGACCATGTTTCCGACCTGCGCGACCAACTCGGCTGGATGACACCAAAAACTATGACAGATTATCAGACTGTAGCCACAGCCCAAAAGGCCATCCAGCGGGGAGAACCCGAGGCACTAGCGTCTCTGTTTACCCTAAACTCTGACACTAGACCTAGATCCATTCGCCAGGACAACCTATTTCACCTCCCACTACCCCGACTCGAAACTGGCAAGCGTCGTTTTGGCTATCGTGCCGCGGCGCTTCTAAACACGCTTCCCAGAAAGCTGGCGCTGCTACCTCCCGCCAGATTTGCCCGTGCCGCAAAAGCGCGACTCAGTCGACGGTCGACAGTCGACTCGGGTGCGTGTAAATAAATCACCGAGTGTGATAAATCACCGAGTGTATATACGTATCACTGAGTGCGGCATGCATTGTGTGTTTGTGAGAAATTGTATGTGTGCCGTGTGGTTCGTGTGAATAGCTAACTTGTTCCCGCATGTCGCGAACCTGGCCCAGACTCTGAGCGGTAATCGCCACGCCGTGTGTGGATTGCTCAAGAATGTAAATACATACATACATACATATAGTGACCACTGACCAGCCTCTGGCTGCCCAGCTCCCGGCCGACGCAGCCGGCAGCGCGTTTCCGATCGGAGTCGCCATGACACCCTGCACTGCAGCTGGATCTCTGATCCTGTGGATATTGTGGCCAGCCTCGCCGGACCTGCAGCAGCTCTGCCCCCTCCGCCGCCTCGGATCCCGGAGACGCCGGACCTGCAGCAGCTCTGCCCCCTCCGCCGCCTCGGATCCCGGAGACGCCGGACCTGCAGCAGGTCTGCCCCCTCCGCCGCCTCGGATCCCGGAGAAACGGCGGGTCGGCGCGGCGCGGCGTGCTGCAGTTTCTCCCGAGCTGGCAGACGGGCTGCAGGCATGACTGGGTCTCCGCGGCAAACAGCGACCAGTCGGAGCTGAGGCAGCGCCCGCCGCCGGCGCGGGCGGCTTTCACGCTGCATTCAGAGTGGGAAAGCGCCGCCGCCGTTTGCGACGAGTGTCTGGGTCTGGAGAGCACGGCTGGCAGATTTTACCCGTGACGACGCCGAGCATGGCACGGCCGGAGATGAGGAGAGGTGGCCGACTTAGCTCAGCATGGCCTTGCTGTGGTCGACTTCAAACATACATATTCGAAAACATTATAATTGTCGAACTTAATCAGTAATGCTCAAAGTATTACGGCCAACAGGGTATTATTTATTATTTCATAACAAGGTTTAAATTAACAAAGGTGGTCATTCATGTTACAGCATTGAGCAAATACAAATACAAACTTTTGTGAATCGTATTCCATTTCGATTTGCCATTGTTCATTTGGAGCACGAGATATGTTCTACAGTATGCAGCTAAAAAAAGAAAACCATCACCAGCTTCCTGCCACAGAGCAAAGAGCTCACGGTTGAATGCTATATTGTAAAATGTTGAAACAGCCTGAAGGAGCGATTCCTTAGCGATATCACTATCACACGCAGCCACGCATTACGTCCGGCATAAAATTACGCAACTCCTTACACCTCTGGTGTAATTTCCCCGACTTTCGCTGTCCGCCCCGTTCGCTGTCCGCCCCGTGGACAGGGCGAGGGCGACACTCGGTTCGCCGGTACCGAGTACTGACTGCGCCAGGTGCGCTGCATGGGGGCCGAGCGACACTTGGTGCGCCGGTACCGAGTACTGACCGCGCCAGGTGCGCTGCATGGGGGCCGAGCGTCACTTGGTGCGCCGGTACCGAGTACTGACTGCGCCAGGTGCGCTGCGTGGGGGCCGAGCGACACTTGGTGCGCCGGTGCCGAGTACTGACTGCGCCAGGTGCGCTGCGTGGGGGCCGACCGACACTTGGTGCGCCGGTGCCGAGTACTGACTGCGCCAGGTGCGCTGCGTGGGGGCCGAGCGACACTTGTGCGCCGGTACCGAGTACTGACCGCGCCAGGTGCGCTGCATGGGGGCCGAGCGACTCGGAACGAATGAGACGGGACGGAGAGGACGGGACGGAGGGGACGGGATGGAGAGGACGGGACGGAGGGGACGGGATGGAGAGGACGAGACGGAGGGGACGGGACGGGACTGTGAGAGACATCAGGTCGAGTGGTTTCCACTTTCCAGCCACACCATGAGCACTAGTGGTGTAAGATTCGAGAAGAAGAAAAAAACAAATCGTGTCCGATCCAAAGTCCGATAAAATATGACAATGTTGACCGAAAAGTGTCCGATGAGTCAAAGAGTCAGAAAATAGTCCAATTTGTAAAACATCCTATACATAACAACTAGTGATGTTTTTACTTTATTTCATGTCGATTAAAATTGGAGCTATCGGGAATATTGTAACACCCTTCGTTAGCAAATGAGAGGCATTCGGTAACAGGTTCAGGCTCAGTAACAGGTTCGGTAACAGGCTCGTCTTAAAGACGAGCAATGACAGGCCATGCTTATAAAAAAAAGGTGCCGTGGCTCGATTTTTTCTTAAAGAATGGCCTTAGAACCCGGCGCGGGAGATGTTTAGCGTCGAAACAGCGCCTCGGAAATGCAGCAGCAAAGTCAAATAATATGCAGGTATTTTACACACTGCCCAAACATAAAAATTCCAGTCCTGGGGCCATTTTTTTTTATTCGAGCCACGGCTCGATTTTTTATAAGAATGGCCAGATATTTGTTTCCATCGAAACTTGTATTCATGGCACAGAGGCAAAGTTATTATACATTATTACCGATCGCTTTTTCATGTGAGGTTTGGTCGTTTGGGGAGGGGGCAAACAGGCCACGTTATGCCTTGGGGGGGGGGGGGCATGGCCCTAAATGCCCTCCCCCCTCCTGGAACCGCCAGTGTCCGTGCATGCAATTCTAACCCAACGGCAGAATAGGTTACTGAACTCCAGCCAATATGATACGTAGGCAGAATAGGTTACTGAACTCCAGCCAATATGATACGTAGGATACGTAGGATACGTATACGTAGCACGTACAATGTGTTTGTCACTAAGACATTACGACCAACATTGCTAGGCCCGAGTCTTAATTTTCTTGTGAAATTCCGCCCCAAAATCACCAACCAAGAGACCAAACATCAATAAAAGCCTAAGCCACCGACCCCACACAACCACCTTGGGCCGGGACCGGGACCGGGGTCGGGCCCGGGCCCGGGGCCGGGGCCGGGGCCGGGGCCGGGGCCGGGGCCGGGGCCGGGGCCGGGGCCGGGGCCGGGGCCGGGGCCGGGGCCGGGACGGGGACCGGGACCGGGACCGGGACTGGGACCGGGACCGGAGCCGGAGCCGGGACAGGGTGCTGAGGCGGCCCGAGCTGCGGAGCTCCATCGACAGGTAGCGGTGCGTCGGCGCGCCACACCAGGTCCGGCAGTTCTGGCGCGCTGAACCGTGACGCGACAGACGCATCGCATATGGCGCGAACTGGCGCGCCATCACCGCCACGGCGGCACCGCTGGAGCGGCACAGTCCGACACCGGTCCCACACACCCAGGGACCGTTCCGGACACCCAGGGACCGTTCCGGACACCCAGGGACCGTTCCGGACACCCAGGGACCGTTCCGGACACCCAGGGACCGTTTCCGACACCCAGGGACCGTTCCGGACACCCAGGGACCGTTCCGGACACCCAGGGACCGTTCCGGACACCCAGGGACCGTTCCGGACACCCAGGGACCGTTCCGGATACCCAGGGACCGTTTCCGACACCCAGGGACCGTTCCGGACACCCAAGGACCGTTTGGAACACTCAGGGACCGTTCTGAACACTCAGGGACCATTCTGAACACCCAGGGACCGTTCCGGACACCCATAGACCGTTTGGGGCTTGCTCCGGACATACCGATGCGAACGGTCTCGGACACCGTCCTCGTACACTGAGAGGCGGTTCAGGACATATTGGCTATCCAAGTGAATACTCGACGATCACCTTGTTAATTTATAAATGAATGAAAGCTTATGAACAGATATATTATCAGTAAGACGCCGAAGTTGGCGATGAACGAGCGAGCGCGAAGAAAATGTATGGTGAATTTCAACTCCATCGGGCAAGTCGTTTCTGAGATACAAAAAGGGTGCGCCCTCACCCCCGACTTGTGGGAAAGTGGTGGTTGAGAGGTCCCTAACCACACACCAAATTTGAACACAATCGGCTCAGCCATTCCTGCGATATATAATAGGGGTGCGCACGTGCGCACGTGCAGAGGCACCCCATCCCTGACTTGTGGGAAAGTGGCAGCTGAGGGGTCCCTAACCACACACCAAATTTGAACACAATCGGCTTAGCCGTTGCAGAGTTATTGCGAGGAAACACCTTCCGACACCCCTTACACGGCACGCGCCACGCGCAGTGATAGTCACTTATTTAAACGTACAGGTGTAGTCAGGTGTAGCAAACAGGTGTAGTCACCCACGTGAGTCAGCACTGGTCTCAAACCTAGGGTAGGTTGCTCAGCAAAGAAGCCCGCTTGCCAATCGGACGTGCGGTTGCAGAGATATTAGCTTCTCAAAAGCGTCTCCACGGGCCGGGTCGGGCCGGGCCGGGCCGGGTCGGGTCGGGTCGGGTCGGGTCGGGTCGGGCCTCTCATATTCAGATTTTTTCCCATATACCACGGAAGGACGAGCGAGCGCGAAGCGCTCGCTCGTAACAACAATAAGCATGAATAGCAACTGTTAAAGAATCCAAGGCACATACAAATAAATGTAAAAAAACATGAAAAAAAATTACGATGAACTAAATTATTATAATTTTGAGAATTGGCACAAGTGAATACAATGAGGGTTGCACAACATTATGTCACCAGTTTCTCGTTTTGGAAATTAATTTGCTTATAACAGTGCTATCACAAAAGAAAACAAGCTGGGTGACGCTGTTTGATCTTGAATTGGACGTTCCAGTGCGACATGTGCGGATTCCTGTGATTACAATTCGGACATGTGATAAGGCGACATATCTTGGAAATAACCAGAAATGTTCCTTCCCAGTGTAGTCAGCACCAGCAGAGCGTTGCTGACGCCCTAGTTTTGAACACTGAGTGCGACGACAGGAGGAGTGACGAGTTGACGGCCATCTGAGCCATCTTCACGGAGTGGCCTGGTCTCTGTTGACGACCATCTGAGCTATCTTCACGGAGTGGCCTGGTCTCTGTTGACGACCATCTGAGCCATCTTCACGGAGTGGCCTGGTCTCTGTTGACGGCCATCTGAGCTATCTTCACGGAGTGGCCTGGTCTCTGTTGACGACCATCTGAGCTATCTTCACGGAGTGGCCTGGTCTCTGTTGACGACCATCTGAGCCATCTTCACGGAGTGGCCTGGTCTCTGTTGACGGCCATCTGAGCCATCTTCACGGAGTGGCCTGGTCTCTGTTGACGGCGAGTTGACGGCCATCTGAGCCATCTTCACGGAGTGGCCTGGTCTCTGTTGACGACCATCTGAGCCATCTTCACGGAGTGGCCTGATCTCTGTTGACGACCATCTGAGCCATCTTCACGGAGTGGCCTGGTCTCTGTTGACGACCATCTGAGCTATCTTCACGGAGTGGCCTGGTCTCTGTTGACGACCATCTGAGCCATCTTCACGGAGTGGCCTGGTCTCTGTTGACGGCCATCTGAGCCATCTTCACGGAGTGGCCTGGTCTCTCTTGACGACCATCTGAGCCATCTTCACGGAGCGGCCTGATCTCTGTTGACGACCATCTGAGCCATCTTCACGGAGTGGCCTGGTCTCTGTTGACGACCATCTGAGCCATCTTCACGGAGTGGCCTGATCTCTGTTGACGACCATCTGAGCCATCTTCACGGAGTGGCCTGGTCTCTGTTGACGGCCATCTGAGCTATCTTCACGGAGTGGCCTGGTCTCTGTTGACGACCATCTGAGCTATCTTCACGGAGTGGCCTGATCTCTGTTGACGACCATCTGAGCCATCTTCACGGAGTGGCCTGGTCTCTGTTGACGACCATCTGAGCTATCTTCACGGAGTGGCCTGGTCTCTGTTGACGACCATCTGAGCCATCTTCACGGAGTGGCCTGGTCTCTGTTGACGGCCATCTGAGCCATCTTCACGGAGTGGCCTGGTCTCTCTTGACGACCATCTGAGCCATCTTCACGGAGCGGCCTGATCTCTGTTGACGACCATCTGAGCCATCTTCACGGAGTGGCCTGGTCTCTGTTGACGACCATCTGAGCCATCTTCACGGAGTGGCCTGATCTCTGTTGACGGCCATCTGAGCTATCTTCACGGAGTGGCCTGGTCTCTGTTGACGACCATCTGAGCCATCTTCACGGAGTGGCCTGGTCTCTGTTGACGGCCATCTGAGCCATCTTCACGGAGCGGCCTGATCTCTGTTGACGACCATCTGAGCCATCTTCACGGAGTGGCCTGGTCTCTGTTGACGGCCATCTGAGCCATCTTCACGGAGTGGCCCGGTCTCTGGGAGACGGCGAGTTGACGGCCATCTGAGCCATCTTCACGGAGTGGCCTGGTCTCTGTTGACGACCATCTGAGCCATCTTCACGGAGTGGCCTGGTCTCTGTTGACGGCCATCTGAGCCATCTTCACGGAGTGGCCCGGTCTCTGTTGACGGCGAGTTGACGGCCATCTGAGCCATCTTCACGGAGAGGCCTGGTCTCTGGAGACGGAGACGGTCGGCTGACGGTATAGGTGGCGGCACCATCACGGTGCTGGCCGCGACGGAGACTGTCTGATGTTGGAGGTATCCAGTACAGATACATCCAGCGGCACGTGTGTACCCGACTCGGTAGATGTGCAGAAACAAAACTGCTCCGATTTTACTGACTCCACGATTTGGCGATTTGGCGGCAGACTCCCGATAATTAGAAAGACTCGGCGCTGTGGCGGGGTCGCCACGGTCGGGTTGGTCGGTTGGCCCCATTGTTGACTGTTGTGCCTTCGCTGAACCGTGCACAGAACAGAACGGGTCAGCGGCTGCTGCTCACGCTCCGCGGCAGCTGTGCAACACTGAATCCAACAGCCAGCGGCGCCGCCAACTACCAAACATTGGCGAACATCCACAGTATAAATGCGATTATTTCAATGCAACGCCCATTTGCTAAAATATGAAAGGTTGGGGGATGAATGCTCCTTCTCCCCCGTGTTCCAACCTCTTGCTGGCAGCTGCAATACGAACCTTTGACAGCTGCAATTCGAGATGACAAGCAACTCGCTTTGGCAGCTGGTTTTATTTGTTTGTCTCACATAACAAATTGGCAAACATTTTCGGTGTTTGCTTTATTGAGCTCTTCCCGGCTTTTGCCGGTGGTTTATCCATCCACAATTAACCCTCGCCCTACGGGGGAGGGGGGGGCTGACAGGCCCCCCTGAGGTTTTTCTTGAATATCTTTGTATACATGCAGCGCATCTTGCTGAAATTTTTGGTAGCTGAGTTTACAACAATTATACGTATGCTGTAACAATTTAATTGCAATTGGTTCAGTGGTTTGGGAGATAATCATGTTTCGATGACGTCATGTTGGTAAAAAACGAGAAATATTGGAAAAATCGTAGAAAACAGAGTTTGTAAGCAAATTGCAAACGCAATTCACCAAATATACAAAATGGCATTATCTTTAAAATGGCAAACTTGGATTTCCAAAATTTTGGGTTTTAACTCCTAAAATAAAAATAAAATGATTTTTTGGGGAAAAATCCCCACAAAAACAAAATTTTCAAAGATATTAAAAAAAAAAAACGGAATATGTGTGAGAGAACTGAGTATAATAGAGTTAATACAACCACAGCCTCATACTATGTAATATATTAATACAAAAATGAGACAAAAGAGACGACAGTTTCACTTTTGAGACCTGAAGACAGAGACGACTTTTGAGACCTGAAGATGGGCTACGCCTGAAACTGTCGTCTCTTTTGTCTCATTTTTGTATTAATATATTATGTAGTATGAGGCTGTGGTTTTTATTAAATCTATTATACATTATGAACCTCAAAAAAGCGTTATCCCACATTATTCAACACAAGAACTGAGTATGGGCAATACCCATACCAAATTTCAAAGCAATATCTTCATTTTTGACTGAGTGATGGCTCCCTAAGTGTAAGAAACTGATGACGTCATTTTTGAAAATAGCATTTTTTTACTTTTTTTGACAAGATACGAACAAATAATTGCCTTTTCTGTATTTCTGAGCCAAAACTGGTCTAGGAACATGCCTTTTTATTTACATTTATCAATTTCTAATTTTGAGGTTTTCTGAAGAGCAAAATCGCTGTTCTGGACGTGGAAAATCCGAGGTCATTCACTTGATCTGGAAGGTCACCCGTTGACCTGAAACCTAAAAATCGCATACTCTTATATTCTTCTCATGACCGGCAACATGCTGGTTCTTACTGCATTGCTCTAAGTTGCCTGGTTTGGAAGTTAACAGGGGGCCTGTCAGCCCCCCCCCCCGTAGGGCGAAAGTGAAAAAAGCTCTCGTAGGGCGAGGGTTAATAAACCAGCTAAAAAATACCACACTTCTCGTTCCCTTTTACCGCATATTTGCTCTTTTCCAGCAATGTTAATGAAAAGAAAACAACGACCATGTCTGTACATACAAAGCCTAGGCGGCTTGTGCTGCCAAGCTGAGACGTTATTGGATCCGTTGCTTGCTAGATCCGTTGTTTGCCCACTGATAGCAATATTTAATTTGTACGCCGCCACGAATAAACGGGCGACTGGGAGAGAGACTGGGAGTGGGACTGGGAGGCTGGGACTGGGAGACTGGGACTGTGAGACTGGGACTGGGAGGCTGGGACTGGGAGACTGGGACTGGGAGACTGGGACTGGGAGACTGGGACTGGGAGACTGGGACTGGGAGGCTGGGACTGGGAGACTGGGACTGGGAGACTGGGACTGGGAGTGGGACTGGGAGACTGGGAGTGGGACTGGGAGGCTGGGACTGGGAGACTGGGACTGGGAGACTGGGACTGGGAGACTGGGACTGGGAGACTGGGACTGGGAGACTGGGACTGGGAGACTGGGACTGGGAGACTGGGACTGGGAGACTGGGACTGGGAGACTGGGACTGGGAGACTGGGACTGGGAGACTGGGACTGGGAGACTGGGACTGGGAGACTGGGACTGGGAGGCTGGGACTGGGAGACTGTGACTTGGAGACTGGAACTAGGAGTGGGACTGGGAGACTGGGACTGGAGGACTGGGAGACTGGGACTGGGAGACTGGGAGTGGGACTGGGAGAGAGACTGAGAGTGGGACTGGGAGGCTGGGACTGGGAGGCTGGGACTGGGAGACTGGGAGTGGGACTGGGAGAGAGACTGAGGGTGGGACTGGGAGGCTGGGACTGGGAGATTGGGAGTGGGACTGGGAGGCTGGGACTGGGAGACTGGGAGTGAGACTGGGAGACTGGGACTGGGAGACTAGGACTGGGAGACTGGGACTGGGAGACTGGGACTGGGAGACTGGGACTGGGAGACTGGGACTGGGAGACTGGGACTGGAAGACTGGGACTGGGAGACTGGGACTGGGAGACTGCGAGTGGGACTGGGAGTGGGACTGGGATGCTGGGACTGGGAGACTGCGAGTGGGACTGGGAGACTGGGACTGGGAGACTGGGACTGGGAGACTGGGACTGGGAGACTGGGACTGGGAGACTGGGACTGGGAGACTGGGACTGGGAGACTGGGACTGGGAGACTGGGACTGGGAGACTGGGACTGGGAGACTGGGACTGGGAGACTGGGACTGGGAGACTGTGACTGGGAGACTGGGACTGGGAGGCTGGGACTGGGAGACTGTGACTGGGAGACTGGAACTGGGAGTGGGACTGGGAGACTGGGACTGGGGGACTGGGAGACTGGGACTGGGAGACTGGGAGTGGGACTGGGAGAGAGACTAAGAGTGGGACTGGGAGGCTGGGACTGGGAGACTGAGAGTGGGACTGGGAGGCTGGGACTGGGAGGCTGGGACTGGGAGACTGGGAGTGGGACTGGGAGAGAGACTGATAGTGGGACTGGGAGGCTGGGACTGGGAGATTGGGAGTGGGACTGGGAGGCTGGGACTGGGAGACTGGGAGTGGGACTGGGAGACTGGGACTGGGAGACTAGGACTGGGAGACTGGGACTGGGAGACTGGGACTGGGAGACTGGGACTGGGAGACTGGGACTGGGAGACTGGGACTGGGAGACTGGGACTGGGAGACTGGGACTGGGAGACTGGGACTGGGAGACTGGGACTGGGATGCTGGGACTGGGAGACTGGGAGTGGGACTGGGAGACTGGGACTGGGAGACTGGGACTGGGAGACTGGGACTGGGAGACTGGGACTGGGAGACTGGGACTGGGAGACTGGGACTGGGAGACTGGGACTGGGAGACTGGGACTGGGAGACTGGGACTGGGAGACTGGGACTGGGAGACTGGGACTGGGAGACTGGGACTGGGAGACTGGGACTGGGAGACTGGGAGTGGGACTGGAAGGCTGGGACTGGGAGACTGGGAGTGGGACTGGGAGACTGGGACTGGGAGACTGGGAGTGGGACTGGGAAACTGGGACTGGGAGACTGGGAGTGGGACTGGGAGACTGGTATTGTGAGACTGGGAGTGGGACTGGGAGACTGGGACTGGGAGACTGGGACTGGAAGACTGGGACTGGGAGACTGGGACTGGGAGAGTGGGACTGGGAGACTGGGAGTGGGAGACTGGGAGTAGGATACTGGGACTGGGATACTGGGACTGGGATACTGGGACTGGGAGACTGGGACTGGGTGACTGGGACTGGGAGACTGGAACTGGAAGACTGGGACTGGGAGACTGGGACTGGGAGACTGGGACTGGGAGACTGGGACTGGGAGACTGGGACTGGGAGACTGGGACTGGGAGACTGGGACTGGGAGAATGGGACTGGGAGACTGGGACTGGGAGACTGGGACTGGGAGACTGGGACTGGGAGACTGGGACTGGGAGACTGGGACTGGGAGACTGGGACTGCTGGGACTGGGCGACTGGGACTGGTAGACTGGGACTGGGAGACTGGGACTGGGAGACTGGGACTGGGAGACTGGGACTGGGAGACTGGGACTGGGAGACTGGGACTGGGAGACTGGGACTGGGAGACTGGGACTGGGAGACTGGGACTGGGAGACTGGGACTGGGAGACTGGGACTGGGAGACTGGGACTGGGAGACTGGGAGTGGGACTGGGAGACTGGGAGTGGGATACTGGAAGATTGGGACTGGGAGACTGAGTGTGGGACTGGGAGACTGGGAGTGGGACTGGGAGACTGGGAGTGGGACTGGGAGACTTGGACTGGGAGACTGGGACTGGGAGACTGGGACTGGGAGACTGGGACTGGGAGACTGGGACTGGGAGACTGGGACTGGGAGACTGGGACTGGGAGACTGGGACTGGGAGACTGGGAGTGGGACTGGGAGACTGGGAGTGGGATACTGGAAGATTGGGACTGGGAGACTGAGTGTGGGACTGGGAGACTGGGAGTGGGACTGGGAGACTGGGAGTGGGACTGGGAGACTGGGACTGGGAGACTGGAACTGGGAGACTGGGACTGGGAGACTGGGACTGGGAGACTGGGACTGGGAGACTGGGACTGGGAGACTGGGACTGGGAAACTGGGACTGGGAGACTGGGACTGGGATACTGGGAGATTGGGACTGGGAGACTGAGAGTGGGACTGGGAGACTGGGAGTGGGACTGGGAGACTGGGACTGGGAGACTGGGACTGGGAGACTGGGACTGGGAGACTGGGACTGGGAGACTGGGACTGGGAGACTGGGACTGGAAGACTGGGACTGGGAGACTGGGACTGGGAGACTGGGACTGGGAGACTGGGACTGGGAGACTGGGACTGGGAGACTGGGACTGGGAGACTGGGAGACTGGGACTGGGAGACTGGGACTGGGAGACTGGGACTGGGAGACTGAGGCTGAGAGACTGGGACTGAGAGATTGGGACTGGGAGTGGGACTGGGAGACTGGGACTGGGAGACTGGGACTGAGAGATTGTGACTGGGAGTGGGACTGGGAGACTGGGACTGGGAGACTGGGCGTGCTCCTCTAACAGATAATAGCACTGGGTTAAGTTTTATACCGAAGCAACTATGAACTATCAATTCGAATTTCGCACGCAATCGTCGGACACTTACCGCAGCGGACCGGCGGTGGTCCCAGTGGGTCGCTTCATCACAGACTCATCCCGGCTGCATTCATCACGGCTCCAGCCACGGTACTGCTGAGGCTGGAGCAGGCGCCTGACGGCCCCTCCCTGCACAGTGCACACTCGGCCCGCCCCGCCCTGCTCCGAGCCGCGCCACTGCACGCAGCTCACCGCGACACGCTTCACACTTTCCACATCAACTTTGGAACCAGCGACACGAATTTGGAATCAGCCATACTAACTTGGAATATTTTTGTTGAGCTCAAGACCTGGAATTCTTAGACAAATTGCGCCGCGGAGCGGCGCGAATTTTTTTAGTGTTATGCCCTGGGTTGCTTTCTCATCAATGCGTCGCATTGCGTATGGTGCGGACCTCTAAAATTGCTATATTGTGCGTTTAAAAGTGCGGGGAAAAAGTGCTAAAGTGAACTATTTTGCCCAATAATATAGGAAAGTAGCAACATAACACATAAATACACCGAGAAACTGACCGATTTTTTTCCTAACCCGCATATAATTGAATTTGTAGTTAAATTGCGCCGCGGAGCAGCGCGAAAATTTTGAGTGTTATTCCCTTTACAACTGTATTCTTACTGTTGAAAGGTCCAAGGTCCCTTCAGATCATCTAGGGGCCCTTCTGACCTTTTCTACGCCCTTCCGACCTGTTCAGGGACTCATCTGAGATCCGCGAAGCGAAAAGACATGATGTGGGGTGGGTGATATATATATTACAAAGAGGGCTTACTCTACAGGAAAAAATATAATCGGATCTTTCGGGTATATTGTAGCACCCTGACGAAGGGTGTTACAATATACACGAAAGCTCCGCTTTTAATATTTTGTTATTGTGGAGTAAGTCCTCTTTGTATTTAATCTTCATCTGGGATATCTACGTGCTTTGACCCTTCCGGTCTCACCAGAGACTCCTCTGACCTTCCAAGAAGCCCCTCTTGTGTGTCAAGGGGCCCATTCGGCCTGTTCAGAGGTCCTTCCGACCTGGCCAGGGACTGCACTGGCTGCTTTGTCGCCCTGCCGACATGCTCAGGGGCAGGGGCGGCGGATTGCGGGGCGTAGGGTACCCAAAATCCCCCCTCAAATGAAAATCCTGGGGAGGGGAAGGGTCATGTTACCCCCAGATTGAGCAGGCTAAAATCTGGGGGGGGGAAACTACCCTTTGCCCCCCAGGATTTTCGACTGGGGGAATTTTGGGTACCCTGCCCCAGCAATCCGCCGCCCCTGCTCAGGGGCCCCTCCGACCTGCCAGGGGCCCCTCCAGTCTGGCTAGGAACTCATCCGGCATGTTCAAGAGGCCTTCCGACCGGCCCAGGGACCCTTTCGGTCTAGCCAGGGGCCCCTCTGACTTGCCCAGGAGCCCCTCCGATCGGCCCAGCGACTCTTCTGGTCGGCCTGCGCTGGCTACTTTGTCACCCTGCCGACATGCTCAAGGGGCCCTCCGACCTGCCCTGGAGCCCATTCGTGCTGGCCAGGGGCCACTTCGGCATGTTCAGGGGCCCTTCTCACCCGTCCAGGGGTCTTTTCGGTCTGGTCAGGGGCCCCTCCGATCTGCACAGGGGCCCTTTTAACTTTACAGGGGCCCTCTGGTCTCTCCAGGGGCCCTTTAACCTTCTAAGGGGCCCTTTCGACCTATAAAGGGACTGCACTGGCTGCTTTGTCGCCTTGCGACATGCTCCGAGAGCCCCCCGACCTGCCCTGGGGCCCCTCCGTGCTGGCTAGGGGCTCATTCGGCATGTTCAGGGGCCCTTCTGACCCACCTAGGTGCCCTTTCGGTCTGGGCAGGGCCCCTCTGACCTGCACAGGAGTCCTCTTAACTTCCCAGGGGCCCTCTGGTCTGTCCAGGGGCCCTCCAACCTGCTCAGGGGCCATTATGACCTGGCAAAGGACTGCGCTGGCCGCTTTGTTGCCCTGTCGACATGCTCAGGGGCCTCTCAACCTGCCCAGGGGCCCCTCTGTGCTGGCTAGGGGCCCATTCGACGTGTTCAGGGGGCCCATTCGACGTGCTCAGGGGGCCCTCTGACCCGCTCAGGGGCCCTTTCGGTCTGGCCAGGGGCCCCTCTGACATGCACAGGGCTCTTTTGAACGTCCAAGGGGCCCTCTGGTCTTTCAGAGAGGGCCCTGGTAGCCCTAAAGGGCCTCTGAAGTCCTCTAAACTCTCTAAAGACCACGCTTCGTGTAGTAAAGAACCTATGATAACGCGCTTCGCGCGGTCTCGTCGGCCCTTTTCGGCGCGCTGCGCGCGCCGAAAAGGGCCCTCGCGCGCCAAAAGGGGCCCTCCTGGCCTCCAGGGGAGGGCGGCCGCCCCCGCCGCCCTCCCCTTGGCTACGTGCCTGCTCGACTGTGACTCCCAATTACTGTGTGAAGTCGCACAGAACAACTGCCAGTGTTGGGTGCTGTGTGTCGGTTCAGCTGAGCGTGCCCCGTGCGATCGGGCAGCCTCCCGGCGAGGGCCGAGGATGACTGCACAGGACCACACATCCGTCCACCTGCCCTCCCACCCCATCTGCCCTCCCACCCACCTGCCCTCCCACCCTCTACCCTGCTCACCGGCCTGCAGCCGGCGGCGGTCTGACGCAGAACACGCGGTAGGCACTGGGCCATTACCCAGAGCCGGGGGAGGGCGGCCGACCGAGCCAGTAGCGAGCCACACCTCATCCCCTGAGCACTGCATCACCGTCCGGACAACTGGCCGCCGCCGGCAGAAATTATACCTACACAAACAGCCGGCAGAAATTATACCCACACATAAACAGACCGCTTTCCAAACATACCGGCACACAGGCCGGGCCGAGTTTCACCCGGGTATACCCTATATAGAGCGCAAGGGACCGGATCTGGGCTGTAATCCGGGTCGGTTACGAATACCAGATCAGCTGAGCTGCGAGAGGAGACCGGAGAAGACGGACCGGCGACGGTGGTGCCACCTACAGCGGGAGGTGACCACTTGGTGGCGGCTCTAGCGGCGGCTCTCACAGCCTGGCTCGGAGGGCTGACAGCTCCGGCTAGTGCAGAGCTGGAAGCTGCTATGGGAGCTGAACACCCAGAGCTGGATGCTGAGAGTGAGTATTCAGATGTCAGGAGCTGGGAGGTGGGCATCGAGGATAAGGAGATGTGAATTAGCAGATCGAAAGTCAGACCAAGAAGCTGGAAATCAATATCAGAAGTTTAGAGCCGGGATCTGCAGAAGCTGATAGCCGAGGTTCACGGCTCCAGTCGGTGCGGTGGGCCCCACTTGTCAGTGGGCTCTGCTCTGTTCTGAAGCGGCGCAGTGGTGCGTCGTTCCCCGTCATTTGTCACGTCACTCGACACTGGGCGTGGGGCCCGCTGTCGTTAGTAACACTGACGGCGGCGGCGCACCTGTCCTCTGTCATTTGTTACATCCCAGAGGAGGACATGTAACGGTGTCCGCGGCACGCCGGGAGAGCGGGCTGCGGCGCCCTGTGCCAGAGAGTCCTACAGGGGGCGCCCTGTGACAGAGAGTCCTACAGGTGGGCGCCCTGTGACAGAGTCCTACCCTGTGACGGGCGCCCTGTGACAGAGAGTCCTACAGGTGGGCGCCCTGTGACAAAGAGTCCTACAGGTGGGCGCCCTGTGACAGAGAGTCTTACAGGTTGGCGCCCTGTGACAAAGAGTCCTACCCTGAGACGGGCGCCCTGCGACAGAGAGTCCTACAGGTGGGCGCCCTGTGACAAAGAGTCCTACAGGTGGGCGCCCTGTGACAAAGAGTCCTACAGGTGGGCGCCCTGTAACAAAGAGTCAAAGTTGAAATTTGGTGTGTGGTTTTAGACCACACTACTGGCAATGTCGCACAAGGCAAACTCTGGGTCACACTGCACATGCGCACGTGCACACCCCTGTTCCGTAACTCAGAAACGACTGGAACGATTAAGCTGACATTTGGTGTGTGGTTTGAGACCACACTACTGACAATGTCGCACAAGTCAAATTCTGGGTCACACTGCACGTGCGCACGTGCACACCCCTGTTCCGTAACTCAGAAACAATCAGGTTTCTACGGGCTCGCTCGTCCTTCGCCGATTAAGGCGTCTTACTGGTTATCTATCACCTAGACGCTTCTTGGGATCAGTGAAATCATATATGAGCTTCCTGATGCGTGAATATCCCACCTCTGATCGTACAGCTCTTCATTGATAAGGAACGGCTCTTTGGCTGCATAGCAATCGCCTGCACGCACGTCTGACAACTACCGGCAAAGGAATGCATAGTGTACTTGGCAATAAGTGCCAAAATATCACTATGCTATTGATATGCAATCAATCAAGTCATATGTGCTAGGAAAGTGACCTTATGTTATCCCTCTCAACACAATGATAGCCAATAATGTAACGATAACAACTAAGCAGAATGTGTGCTTCCACGTTCCAGCCATGATCTGTCTCACACCCAGATATGCAGGCCTCGATATGCAGGCAGATGTTGCGTCACGCTGTCAGATTCTTCCGCAGCCGTAACGTCTGATGTCCCACCGGTTGTGACGATCTGGGCTTTGCTCCGCTCCGTGACGGTCTGTGGCGGTCTGGCGTGACGACTGGTGACCGCATGTGACCCGCTGATCGTGTCGCCCGACAAGGTCGCTATACCGCCCGACAAGGCCGCTCCAGAGACCAGCACCCGACGTGACGAACCAGCCACTCACCTGTAGTCGCCCGCCGACTCCATCAGCAGCTGGACACAGTCCAGACACCCCCTAGCGGCCGCATAATGAAGCGCTAGTACGCCGTTTTTGCCGTTGTTGATCCGGTCCCGGTCGGCGCTGCTGTGCGTAGGGGCCGGCATCTGGTCAGTCTCATAGAGCAGCCAGCGCAGCACGTTCGCCCGACTGTACCTGCCGGAGACAACGGTCAGACAACGGTCAGAAGACGGTCATACAATGGTCAGATAATAGACAGATAACGGTCAGACAACGGTCAGATAATAGACAGATAACGGTCAGACAATGGTCAGATAATAGACAGATAACGGTCAGACAATGGTCAGATAACGGTCAGACAACGGTCAAACGCGGTCAGAAGACGGTCAGACAGCGATCCGATAACGGTCAGACAACGGTCAGATTGCAGACAATTAGATGCACTTCGGCAACGTGTCTACAATGTGATGCGTTTAATGAAGACGCCTGCCGATTTGTTCTCTCTCATATGATCGCCAACAGAGCTACGCTCCACTGACAGGCGAAGTCGTGAAGATACGATATAACAATAAATACACTACGCAGCACACATAATCACACAACCTAAATTTTACAGTCACAGACTACAGGATTAAAACGTACTTGATCACCTGGGCTCTAAAAGCTCCAAAACTGTCATAAAAGATGTCTGCGTGAAAAGCACTGACTAAAAAGGCATGCATTGCTCTAGGGAGCCGGCAGAACATCCCAGAGTCCACAGTTCCTACCCGTGCTCGAGGCATGGTTAAAAGAGAGACGGTGCGGGCGGTTAAAAGAGAGATGGTCGATCGAGGCGGCACGTGCAGGGGAAACGACTCGAGCAGGACCTGTGAGTCCACCTGGACATCCTGGATTTAGGCTAACGTCTTATAATTTCACAAATTGAGTACTTTAAAAGTGAAAGTGAACCGAGTCACTGTAGGCAGTGCGGACCGACTATTCATTAGATAACTGTGCGGAGTGTGACAGGCCGTTTTCCACACGGACGGAGGTGACCACTGATGCGAGACAGTTGGGTGAGCCGACTGACCCCGCCGGTGGAGCCGCCACCAGACACATCACATTTGCCGAGACGAGGCCCGGTCCGGCGCCACCCCCGGCCCAGATACCCAGCCGACCACATCCGTACCACCCCGTCAGCGGCGGCACCTCTGCACCCGCCTCTCACGCCGGCCCACGCCCGCCAGTCAGCTGTGACCCACAGAGGTCACGCGCAGTACGGTGGGCTGCACAGTGGTCACGCGCAGTAAGGTGGGCTGCACAGCGGTCACGCGCAGTAAGGTGGGATGCACAGCGGTCACGCGTAGTAAGGTGGGCTGCCCCGAGGTCACGCGCAGTGTAAGGTGGGCTGCCCTGAGGTCACGCGCAGTGTAAGGTGGGCTGCCCAGAGGTCACGCGCAGTGTAAGGTGGGCTGCCCAGAGGTCACGCGCAGTGTAAGGTGGGCTGCCCAGAGGTCACGCGCAGTACGGTGGGCTGCACAGAGGTCACGCGCAGTACGGTGGGCTGCCCAGAGGTCACGCGCAGTGTAAGGTGGGCTGCTCAGAGGTTACGTGCAGTGTAAGGTGGGCTGCCCAGAGGTTACGCGCAGTGTAAGGTGGGCTGCCCACAGGGCACGCGCAGTGTAAGGTGGGCTGCCCTGAGGTCACGCGCAGTGTAAGGTGGGCTGCCCAGAGGTCACGCGCAGTGTAAGGTGGGCTGACCTGAGGTCACGCGCAGTGTAAGGTGGGCTGCCCAGAGGTCATGCGCAGCATGGCGGCATGCGTAGAGGTCACACGCGCCTGGCGCTGTGCCTAGTTTGGTCCGGCACGACTTGGGAATGAACATCGCTATGTCAGAATCAGAGCTGCTCACCATTCTCACCGCGTGTGGTGTGAATGGCTGTCCCTTGACTGTGGTGGTTGTGACCTACTTGCATATTGAATGGTTAACTTTCAGTTCGGCATTATATTGTGCGTAAATATTGTGCCCAGGCTAATGGGGTTATACAGAAAATTAGCGGGGTCTCGGGGAAATTACACCACCGAAGTGTTCAATGTTCAATGTTCATGCATGGCCTACTGAAACGTTTCAAGTGAGTGACGTTGAAGGTCGTGACTCAAATGTAAGTCGCTGGTAATGTTCACCATGCTCACCGCACCGGAACACACTGTGACACTGTCACAGTGTCACAGTCACTGTGGCACTGTCACAGCGATATTTACTGCCTGACAGGTACTGTATAGTAATCGGTTATACGTACACTGGCGAATCCAGGGGGGGCAGGGGCACCCCCCCCCCCATCCCAAGCTCGACAGGGGCGACAATATAAATTAGCCCCCTCAAAATCCGCTGAAACTGGCAATACAAAATGGGTACTGCCTGCGAAAAATAACTTCTTGCGAAAGAAAGAAATCTTGTTTTGCCTCGCTCGTGTTTCCTCTATTTGGTAGCATTTTTGTAGCAGTAGGGATAGGGAAAGTGGCGCGTCTGACGCTATTTTGGAGTGATTCACAACCAACGTAAGTTATAATTTTACACGCAGCGCGCGTCGCAGCGTTTGGTCTCCTGCTGCGCTGCCTGCTGGGTGGCAGAGGAGCGCGTGAGTGAATTTCCTGGTATAGGTACCTATGTTGTATGGAATCACTGGCGGACCCGAAGGGGGCGGCAGGGGCAAAAGCCCCCCCCCCCCCTCCCCATTCCAAGCTCGACTGGGGCGGCAATAGAAATTAGCCCCACCCCCAAAATCCGCTGAAACTGGCGATACAAAATGAGTACTGCCTGCGAAAAAAAAATACTTCTTGCGAAAGAAATATATTTGTTTTTGCCTCATTCGTGTTTCCTCTATTTTGTAGCATTTTGGTAACAGTAGGGATAGGGAAAGTGACGCATTTGACGCTATTTTGGAGTGATTCACAACCAACGTAAGCTATAATTTTACACGCAGCGTCGCAGCCTTTGGTCTCCTGCTGCCTGCTGGGTGGCAGAGGAGCGCGGGAGTGAATTTGCATACATAGGTACCTATGTTATGTGGAATACGTCTACTAGTATCAAGTAGGGTAATTAGGTTCAGTTAAAAAATACCAATGTTCTTCTTTTGTATCTGGGGCATTCCACGACAAATCGACAAAAACAAAGTGCAAAATGTCACCGTCATGTCACCGATTATGGCCAAAATTGGTATATGGAGTCCCCTGGGGCGCTTAAATGAGCTGTGAAAGTTGTATTGCAATGCAAGCAGTGGTTCAGGAGATATTGCCTCGTGCATTTGTATAAGGTCACGGTGCAGGTCAATCTTTGTCAGCCCATATGACGGGGAATTTACGAAACAATATAGATGTATTATGTCATTAGAATGGCAATGAGCTGTTTTATAACATGGTGTTGTTGATTTTTATATTTGAAAAATTTCAAAATTTAGTACGTTTTCGAAATTGTACAACTTTTTGGATACCTTTTCCCAAACGTGTTTCTAATTTTTCGCTATGCTATTCTTACGTGTAAGAACGTGTCAATTAAGTGCAAAAATAAAATTCGGGGATATTTGCCTCCAAATATCTCAAATTGTGTAATTTTACATGCTATTTTATTTTTAAAAATATGCTTTCGCTAATAACTTTTGACTGAATAAAACTAGAATGGTACGGTAAACGTCATTTTGCTGTTCTCATCAAGACGAGTTGAACGCTCTGCAGCATTACCTCTTTCTGACATTTGATGACCTTGACCTTAAATTGGCTATTTGTCTTTAAATATGTTAACTTGTTCCCATTGTATATGTTCTTTTTGTGAAAGATGTTATTCCCCAATAACTTTTGACTGAAGAAATATAAAAGGTAAAATGGACACCATTTTGGTATTTTCGTCAAGAGGCGTTGAATGATATGCAGTATGACCTCTTTCTAACATTTGGTGACCTTCACCTGGGGTCAATGTCAAGGTTCAAGGTTAGGTTTCCAATTGGCCTATGTGGCAATGTTATATATCTTAAAAATTGTCTTGTTGCGAGGATTTCGATTGTGGTTAAATAACGCCTGGTCTTCAATGGCAACTTTTAAATTCATTTGAATTTGAATGTCGAATAGTAACTTCATAACTTCCTCCTCGGTGTAAAGAAAGCCCGAAAATGTATCAGTTTGTTTTATAACCATCAGCTATCGCGCAATTATTTTTATACCAATGAATTTCTATCTTCAAGACAAGTTCAAGGATATATAACATCGCCGTGTAGGTTAAATTTGGAAGGGTGACCTTGCGCCGTGACCTTGACCTTAGTACAAGGTCATCAAATGTCAGAAAGAAGTCATTCTGCACAGCATTCAACGCATTTTGATGGTAACAACAAAATGACGTTTACCGTGCCCTTCTAGCCTTTTCAGTCAAAAGGTATTAGCGAATAACTAATTTGTATATAAAATAGCATGTAAAATGACAAAATGTTGATATTTTTGGAGGCAAATATCCATCAATTTTATTTTTGCACTTAATTGACACGTCCTTACACGTAAGAATAGCATAGCGAAAAATTTAACCCAAGTCCGCAAAGGGGAAAAATGGGGGGGGGGGGTACATTTTAGGTCATATGGAGGCCCTTGGGACCCGGAAGCCCCCAGTGAAATTATCCCCCCCCCCCCATATTGGGAGGCTGGATCCGCCAGTGTATACCTATTCTACCATAACATGTTGTAGGGCACCGAATTTACTCAGTTGGTAGCCTCATGTGCTACTTCGCATTTACAGTTTGTTTATATTTGCTAGTACTTGCTACTTTTTTGCACCAATCAATATCAGGTGATGACTGATGAAATATCACAACTCATACTACCGGGTGGAAAGGGAAAAATGTACCACATTTTAAACTTGAATAAGTCCAAAAATATGCATCATATACATTGTTGCATTACACTATTTTGAGGAACAATAATTCATGGAAATTTTTATCCATCATGGTTTAGGTACACCTGTACGCTATATACACTCTTCACCGCAGCACATGCTCAGGCAATGTTCATGCCTTGCGAGGCACAGGTCGGCTCGTGTTTTCAACATCACACAACACAGAGGAGTCAGAGTCGGAGTACGTTTCTTTGCTTTTGTTTCGAGCATCTCTTCTTATGACTTGTTTCGGTTCCTCCAGTTTCCATAGGTTATCTGGTATACATTCGACTTGAGGCCTTCTCCCAAAAAAAAATACAGGGGAAAAGTCAAGATAGTCGGCGGGCCAAGCATGCCTTGTCTTCCGGCTGATAATGTTGCCACGATATTATATTTATGAAATGAGGAACATCACTCTGATAACCATATGATATCAGCTGGAAGACAAGGCATGCTTGGCTCGCCCACTCTCTCGATCTGACCCTCCACATTTATGTTTGCGCCTTGCGGGGATACCTCAGGTCAAAGGTATATCAGGATGATCCCCAGAAACTGGGAGAACCGAAACAAGGCATCATACGAGGTACTCGAAACATTGGCAAAGAAACGTGCTCCAACTCATCTGTGATGTTTAAAAAGAGCCGATCTGTGCTTGGCAAGAAAATGAGCACTTCTTGAGCGCATGCTGCGGTGAAGAGTGCGTATAGCGTACACATGTATGCCATTTTGGATAAGAATTCCCCCGAATTGTAGGTACTTCAAAATGGTGTATTGCAACAATATATGTGTATAATATTGTATATATTTGTGTACTTCCACTCTGAATATATATATTATTCTTCGTCGCTTTGTACCACGTAATGTAGACATGACGACTTACAGCTTAAGTTACATATTTGTTTATCGAACGCGACTTTCTCGCAGCAGGAACTGAATATCAGTCGGGATTGGAATCGATGGTGACAAGTCCTCACTGGCGTGAACCACGCCCGTTTCTTTAGGCCTTTATAGAGATAATGGCACACACCCGGCTGGCCGGCCCGGCTGTCACTGTCGACAAATTACGGCGTACCGCGGCGGATCGGACTCATGATACAATGTCGGCTGATCAGCTTGATCAGCCGATTAGACAGCCAGATATGATCAGATCGTATGCGCCTGTCGGTGAGAGCTGTGCTCGTCGAGACCGCGGCAAACTCAGGTTGCGTCATTTTCTGACTTCGATGTGCTGAAAATTTAACAAACTTGTCACATATAAATACCACGTATTCGAAAGTCGAGCAAATTGGACGGCTAAAATACGTCGACTGCATTGAATGAATGTCAGCACTTCGTATATCGTAATGGTATCAGTCTGCGTCATTGGTATGGGATCTTAAGGCACGGCGTCATCCATTGTTACGCAACTGATATGTCGGGGTCCTGACCACTCTCGCTGCTTTTTGGACCGATTTCTCCTAGTTAACGGAGCTGGCTAATGGTGCTCGGATCGTTTTGGCTCCGGTAGACTGAACCAGTTTCACGGCATCACACCGCCCGAGACAGACTACTAACCGCTGACCACTGACCACTGGCCACTGACCACTGACCACTGACCACTGACCACGGACCACGGACCACGGACCACGGACCACGGACCACGGACCACGGACCACGGACCACGGACCACGGACCACGGACCACGGACCACGGACCACGGACCACGGACCACGGACCACGGACCACGGACCACGGACCACGGACCACGGACCACTGACCACTGACCACTGACCACTGACCACTGACCACTGACCACTGACCACTGACCACTGACCACTGACCACTGACCACTGACCACTGATCACTGACCACTGACCACTGACCACTGACCACTGACCACTGACCACTGCCCACTGACCACTGACCACTGACCACTGACCACTGACCACTGACCACTGACCACTGACCACTGACCACTGACCACTGACCACTGACCACTGACCACTGACCACTGACCACTGACCACTGACCACTGACCACTGACCACTGACCACTGACCACTGACCACTGACCACTGACCACTGACCACTGACCACTGACCACTGACCACTGACCACTGACCACTGACCACTGACCACTGACCACTGACCACTGACCACTGACCACTGACCACTGACCACTGACCACTGACCACTGACCACTGACCACTGACCACTGACCACTGACCACTGACCACTGACCACTGACCACTGACCACTGACCACTGACCACTGACCACTGACCACTGACCACTGACCACTGACCACTGACCACTGGCACGAGACAGCCACGCCTGGCTACCGCTCACCGGACCCAATGTATGGTGACTAGTAATCAGTGGTCACCAGTGGTTGATAACCAGCAATCAGATGCCAGAAGTCAGTGGTCAGTGGTCAGTGGTCAGCGGTCTGTGATCAGTGGTCAGTGGTCAGTGGTCAGTGGTCAGTGGTCAGTGGTCAGTGGTCAGTGGTCAGTGGTCGGTGGTCAGTGGTCAGTGGTCAGTGGTCAGTGGTCAGTGGTCAGTGGTCAGTGGTCAGTGGTCAGTGGTCAGTGGTCAGTGGTCAGTGGTCAGTGATCAGTGGTCAGTGGTCAGTGGTCAGTGGTCAGTGGTCAGTGGTCAGTGGTCAGTGGTCAGTGGTCAGTGGTCAGCGGTCAGTGGTCAGTGGTCAGTGGTCAGTGGTCAGTGGTCAGTGGTCAGTGGTCTGTGGTCAGTGGTCTGTGCAGCGATCAATCAGATCACAATAGCTCATGTGACATGGAACGATTTTCCAACATAGTATTTGTGATGGATGGTGTATACCTCGCGGTCTTGTCGGTGCGGCCGGAGCGGAGCGCCATCCGGTATAGCAGTGTGAGATTCACGCACTTTCGCCGCGCGGCCGGCGAGGTGACATCAATGCTCACAGCGCCATAACCGCCCCACCGCCCGCTCCGCCACCGCCGCCGCCGCCGTCGCCGGAGACTGCGACGCGTCTTGCCGAGAGAACACCGGCCGTCTCACACCGCACGCCGCACGCGGGCCGGGGCCGAGCGCCGCAGTCGTGACGCATCGAGAGACGCATTTCTCTCTCCCGGCCAGCGAGCTTTGTGTTTGGATGTTTCTGACACACATTATTTGCTGGGTTTGTTCGGTTCACTGGTGAGGTTGAGGTAGCTTGGTGATAGTTTGATCCGGATGCGTTCAGCGCACGGAATAACCAGAAAGTTTTGTGTCCTT
>JAXIVJ010006037.1:0-69803 GCA_036785665.1 Chirona hameri | reverse complement strand
CCACTGAGATTGTGACCTCGATTGACCTTTTCAGAGGTCAACTTGACCTCCGATAACCTCAGATGACTTGTTGGGCTTCTGGCGGTTTCTAGGACATTTTGTGACGCTGATTTCAAATTTGGGATGCATTTGACATAATTATATGTTCCATTGGGGTCATGCGCTTCCACAGGTCAACCGAGGTCACTGACCTCAGATGACCTGACATGACCTTTTTGGAATTTGGCAGTTTTTAGGACATTTTGTGACGCTGATTACGAATTTGGCACCCATTAAGCATTATTATATGCTTATTCACGATTCTAGCTCGATACACTTCAATTTATACGCATTTTCAAGTTTGATGACATTTGGGTCATTGACATGACCTCAGAGGTCAGCTAATGACCCAAGACCTTAACATCTGGTATCAGCGGCCTCCTCTCGTCACAAGCAACACGGTCGTCTTTGAATCGAAGTTCTATCTCAATTAGGGGCGAAACGCTAAGGGGGTCGTATCCCCCCTCGCCTCGCCTCGCCTCCCCCTCCTCCTCCTCCTCCTCCTCCTCCTCCTCCTCCTCCTCCTCCTCCTCCTCCTCCTCCTCCTCCTCCTCCTCCTCCTCCTCCTCCTTCTCCTTCTCCTTCTCCTTCTCCTTCTCCTTCTCCTTCTCCTTCTCCTTCTCCTTCTCCTTCTCCTTCTCCTCCTCCTCCTCCTCCTCCTCCTCCTCCTCCTCCTCCTCCTCCTCCTCCTCCTCCTCCTCCTCCTCCTCCTCCTCCTCCTCCTCCTCCTCCTCCTCCTCCTCCTCCTCCTCCTCCTCCTCCTCCTCCTCCTCCTCCTCCTCCTCCTCCTCCTCCTCCTCCTCCTCCTCCTCCTCCTCCTCCTCCTCCTCCTCCTCCTCCTCCTCCTCCTCCTCCTCCTCCTCCTCCTCCTCCTCCTCCTCCTCCTCCTCCTCCTCCTCCTCCCTACCCAAACACGTAGTGATTTTGCCCTACCCGGGCGAGGGTTAAGCTTTCCGTTTTAAACCAGTTTAAACTGCCAATGGAAATAGGATCATCATCCCTTAAAGCGATCTTTGTGGTATTTCAATTATCCGCGAGTATTTCAAATCAGAAAGATTTGCGCAACGTTTATCATTCTTGGAGTAGCAAACAAACAAAAAATCGTTACCGAGCCGGCGCAAAACTCGAAGCGACCGAGAACTGAGAAGTCTCTCGTCAACTGAGGGAAAATATACGTATGAGCGACCCGAGCCGACCATAATCATGTTTTTCGGAGACTTATTTCCTAGCACCTTCGCGGTGTGTCTGAAGATTTGCATATAAATATAAGTCATGTTTTCAAAGTCCCGTATCAAAGTATTGAAATGCTGCTTTGCCGGGTTTAGGAGCAGCACATGCCGACGCACGTGTGTACGATGCACATGTGAGTGACTATTGCATGTGATCATGTATTTAACTGTAAATGTTGTCCGCCCTATAGCTCAGTGGAGAGCGCTGGAATTCTGACCTATCCCGGTAGTGGCAGCCCGGGTTCGAGTCGCTTCGGCTCTCGCTATTTGCCCGACTGGGATGACCTGCGGCCGGTGGCAGCGGTCGCACTCAAGGTCAGGTGACGTCAGTGAGCGGGGCGGACCGTGTCCAGGTATGTCGGGCACGTAAAACTTTAGTCTCTAAATTCTGCCGGCCAACAGGAATTGCGCGATCGGGTGGTGAGGTCAGGACCTGCGCAACAAGCTCTGCTTAGGGTTTATGGAGCTCGGAAATCCATCCATACACAACATTCGGACTGAATATATTTTTAAAACAACATGTAACAAAGCTTGAAATCGGTTTGTGATTAATTATTTATCATAGTTAGAGAGCAGCAAGAAACACAAGAGCAGCAAGAAACACAATGAGGTAATTATTGATCAGTGATCAAACGGTGTGCTGCGACAATGAACCTTAGCAAATCAGCATTAGAGTTAAATGTTGGTGCCATTAGCAAGTATATTCCTGATCGTAAGGGTAGATGTTTGGGAGTCGAATATGTTTATGCATCCTGTAAAAGACACAAACACTACGGAAAACCAATAGCACCATCCTCATGTATCTGCCTGGCCTGTATAACCTGCAAATGTAACTCAGATGCCACTGCCATCTATGATGAGAATAAACAACTACGTGGTATAAAGGCATGTTGATGAAAAACTAATCGTCAAAGGGGCGTCAAATGTTGTCCGTGCATCCCTAGAATGTTAAGGAATATTACAAAGCCGCTTCCATTGATCAGTTAAGCGACGGCTCTGATCCAGGGACGGAGACATGCAAAACACGCGTTTTCTCAGACACTATAAAGCATTTTAGCGCCCTCGATTTTGTGTATCTTAGCAATACAAATATGATATGCTAACTCAGCATGCCAAGATGCATCGAATGGTGCCCGGAAATCCATGTTTCAAACAAAAAGTGGAAAAGGGGGTCACCCTAATGTACAGCCGTGCAAACTTTAGATATGCAGCCGGTCCACAGACATCCCATATATCGCTAAATCCGACTACACGTCAGATATCATAACATCACTGATGAAACGCCAGATTTCCAAGATGCGGTTCGACGATACAATAAAGGAAAGCTTGGCGCCTGACCGTTTTTGTTCTTATCCCAACAAAAATACCTAACACAAACAAGCCCGTTGACGAGATGAGCCCCATCTGACGACTATCATCTCACCTGGGTTCTCCAGGTGAGATTGTAAGGATCCGATAGGAAGCCACGTGTCCGGCCAGCCCGTCCTCTGACGCCAGCACACCTCTCGAGTCTCAGCTCCTGACGCCCGCACCTCTCGAGTCTCAGCTCCTGACGCCCGCACCTCTCGAGTCTCAGCTCCTGACGCCAGCACACCTCTCGAGTCTCAGCTCCTGACGCCCGCACCTCTCGAGTCTCAGCTCCTGACGCCAGCACACCTCTGGAGTCTCAGCTCCTGACGCCCGCACCTCTCGAGTCTCAGCTCCTGACGCCAGCGCACCTCTCAAGTCTCAGCTCCTGACGCCAGCACACCTCTCGAGTCTCAGCTCCTGACGCCAGCACACCTCTCGAGTCTCAGCTCCTGACGCCAGCACATCTCTCGAGTCTCAGCTCCTGACGCCCGCACCTCTCGAGTCTCACCTGACAAACTCATGCTCGATCAGCCAGCTCAGACACTCCCCCACGGCGCCGGCTTTCTTCTGTCCAGGGCTGTCCTCCGACTGCCGATCCGGCTGTTCGGAGCCGGCCGCGGGCAAGGTGCAGGAGGCGAACAGAGTCACGTCCTCCCGACTGCCGGCCGCTCCGCTCACAATCACCTGCCGACACACACACAGACGCATACAGACACAACAGACACATACAGACACATACAGACACACACAGAGACGCATACAGACACATACAGACACACACAGACACACACAGACACACACAGACACATACAGACACATACAGACACATACAGACACATACAGACACACACAGACGCATACAGACACACACAGACATATACAGACACATACAGACACATACAGACACATACAGACACATACAGACACATACAGACACATACAGACACATACAGACACATACAGACACATACAGACACATACAGACACATACAGACACATACAGACACATACAGACACATACAGACACATACATACACATACAGACACATACAGACACATACAGACACATACAGACACATACAGACACACACAGACGCATACAGACACATACAGACACACACACACAGACACACACAGACACATACAGACACATACAGACACATACAGACACATACAGACACATACAGACACATACAGACGCACACAGACACATACAGACACATACAGACACATACAGACACATACAGACACATACAGACACATACAGACACATACAGACACATACAGACACATACAGACACATACAGACACATACAGACACATACAGACACATACAGACACATACAGACACATACAGACACATACAGACACATACAGACACATACAAACACACAGAGACGCATACAGACACATACAGACACACACACACAGACACACACAGACACATACAGACACATACAGACACATACAGACACATACAGACACATACAGACACATACAGACGCACACAGACACATACAGACACATACAGACACATACAGACACATACAGACACATACAGACACATACAGACACATACAGACACATACAGACACATACAGACACATACAGACACATACAGACACATACAGACACATACAGACACATACAGACACATACAGACACATACAGACACATACAGACACATACAGACACATACAGACACATACAGACACATACAGACACATACAGACACACACAGACGCATACAGACACATACAGACACACACACACAGACACACACAGACACATACAGACACATACAGACACATACAGACACATACAGACACATACAGACACATACAGACACACATAGACGCATACAGACACATACAGACGCACACAGACACATACAGACACATACAGACACATACAGACACATACAGACACACACAGACCCACACATACAGACACATACAGACACATACAGACACATACAGACGCACACAGACACATACAGACACATACAGACACATACAGACACATACAGACGCATACAGACACATACAGACACATACAGACACATACAGACACATACAGACACATATAGACACATACAGACACATACAGACACATACAGACACATACAGACACATACAGACACATACAGACACACACAGACACACACAGGCACATGCAGACACATACACACACATACATCCACATACATCCACAGACACACACAGACAGCCACAGATACACACACACACTCACACAGACACACACAGACACACACACAGACACACACAGCCACATACAGACATCCACACACATACATACACATACATACACATACAGACACATACAGACACATACATACACATACAGACACATACAGACACATACAAACACATACAAACACATACAGACACATACAGACACATACAGACACATACAGACACATACAGACACATACAGACACACACAGACGCATACAGACACACACAGACACATACAGACACATACAGACACATACAGACACATACAGACACATACAGACACATACAGACACATATAGACACATACAGACACATACAGACACATACAGACACATACAGACACATACAGACACATACAGACACATACAGACACATACAGACACATACAGACACATACAGACACATACAGACACATACAGACACATACAGACACATTCAGACACACACATACATCCACAGGCACACCCAGATACATACAGACACACACATACACACACAGACATACACACACAGACATCCACACACAGACATCCACACACAGACACATACATACACATACACACACATACAGACACATACAGACACATACAGACACATACAGACACACACAGACACATACAGACACATACAGACACATACAGACACATACAGACACACACAGACACATACAGACACATACACACACATACATCCACAGACACACACAGACACACACAGACAGCCACAGATACACACACACACTCACACAGACACACACAGACACACACACACACAGACACACACATACATACACATACATACACATACAGACACATACAGACACATACAAACACATACAAACACATACAGACACATACAGACACATACAGACACATACAGACACATACAGACACATACAGACACATACAGACACATACAGACACATACAGACACATACAGACACATACAGACACATACAGACACATATAGACACATACAGACACATACAGACACATACAGACACATACAGACACATACAGACACATACAGGCACATACAGACATCCGCAGACACATACAGACACATACAGACACATACAGACACATACAGACACATACAGACACATACAGTCACATACAGACGCATACAGGCACATACAGACACATACAGACACATACAGACACATACAGAGACACATACACACACACACAGACACACACACAGACACATACAGACACATACAGACACATACAGACACATACAGACACATACAGACACATACAGACACATACAGACACATACAGACACATACAGACACACACACACATCCACAGACATACACAGACATCCACAGACATACACAGACATACACAGACATCCACAGACATACACAGACATACACAGATATCCACAGACATACACAGACATACACAGACATCCACAGACATACACAGACATCCACAGACATACACAGACATCCACAGACAGACACAGACACATACAGACACATACAGACACATACAGACACATATAGACACATATAGACACATACAGACACATACAGACACATACAGACACATACAGACACATACATACACATACAGACACACACAGACGCATACAGACATCCACAGACACATACAGACACATACAGACATCCACAGACATCCACGGACATACACAGACATCCACAGACATACACAGACATACACAGACATCCACAGACATCCACAGACATCCACAGACATCCACAGACATCCACAGACATACACAGACATACACAGACATCCACAGACATCCACAGACATCCACAGACATCCACAGACATCCACAGACATCCACAGACATACACAGACATACACAGACATCCACAGACATACACAGACATCCACAGACATCCACAGACATACACAGACATCCACAGACATCCACAGACATCCACAGACATCCACAGACATACACAGACATCCACAGACATCCACAGACATCCACAGACATCCACAGACATCCACAGACATACACAGACATACACAGACATACACAGACATCCACAGACATCCACAGACATCCACAGACATCCACAGACATCCACAGACATCCACAGACATCCACAGATATCCACAGACATCCACAGACACACAGGCATACCGACACATACCTGAGCCACGTCGTTCCGACTCGCGATATCAGAAGCGCATAATATCGAGAACGTCAGCAAGGCATAAATAGAAGAAAACACTTTAAGCATGCAGATCAATTTCTGTTTAACCACACTATTTAATTTTCTCCGCCTAAACTGGAAGTTCGCTTTCGCCTGAGCCCTGAGCCGTCCCCCCTCAATGGTGTTCTAATCAGGACGCTTATGACGTCACTCACCTCTAGGACGGCCCGTTTGAGCGGCTCGGTGGCAGCACCGGATGACGTCAGACAGCTGTTGATTGGAGGCAGCTGTGACGTCATCAGGTGCAAGGCGTTGCCCCGGTCACATTCGCGGCATACCAAGATACTTTCTCCTGTTGGACAGATAAGCCAAGGCCGAGTCATTAGAAATGAGGGTGCCAAGAGCTGCATACAGAAGCAAAGGTCACCGGGATTCCGATATAGTCGTGAAAGTGGATATATAAATATAGAGCAAACCAAAAGACACTTCTCTATCTTCAATATGTCGAGTAATTGACACAACAAAGTGTTGGTGACCTCGAATGACCTCAGCTGACCCTGTAGGGGTCACTGAACATAAAATTCGCCTGGATCATCAAGAATGGCCTACGATAACATGATTCATAAGTAATTGGACTGATGTCATGCATATCCTCGGAATAGGAAGCATTTAAATATTTCCCAATTGACTTATAATGGGGAGATCGCGAAATTGACCCGACCTTAGGTCATCGATATAAAACAAAATCCGATATAAACCAATTGTAGGTACCTATGACCTTATTACATTCTGTAAATTTGAAACCGATAGGTCAAATCTGTGGCTGTGGTACGATCGCAAACTTTTTTGGAGGTGGGGTCGGTGACCTGGCCTGGTGACCTGATCTGAGATGACTCGAGGTCAAGAATTTCGCACAATGTGGGTAATTGATGCCAAAACACATATGCCAAAAACGGCGGCGCTGCGCGCCGCCGTTTTTTCTGCTATCCTCGAAAAATCTTAGGGGGTGTCTAAACCCTAGGGGGGCGGTATGGTAGTTTCCCATATATGGTTCTCTGACATATATTCCAGCTTTTTGAATATCTTTGAAAAATTTGTTTTGTGGGCATCCCCCCCCCCCCCCCAAAAAAAAATGTTTTTAATTTTGGGGGGTCAAAAACCAATTTTCCCAACACATCCAAAATAGACATGTAGTCCTTGCCATTTGCTATCTTTTGACGTTTTTGGATTGCATTTTTCTTAAAATATGGCATTTGTACGGGCTGTTACATTTTAGCTGATTATTGTGTAAAACTCGTGTGTAGTGACGTCACTAAATTCGCTAGAACTCGAAATTTTTCGACGAAATTTCTTTATTTTTTCACAGAAGACGTAAACGTGACTTATAAGAAGGTACCCGAAGTTTATTTATTTATTTTATTCAACTGTATCACCAACGGGATGGACCCAATGACAGGCGAAGTCAAATAGTTAAATCCGTAAACACATACACACAAATACAGCTGCAAAAGTATAAATAAAACGACGATAACAGAACAAAATATAAAAAAACGCGTTACATGTCACGCAGAACATCATGCAATCCACACTGCTTCCTGACATATTTCAGCACCTGCCGCTTGAAGGAGCCATGGCCATCATCGAAGATGTCGGCCGGGACAGTCTTCTCTCTAAGGAAGGCGTTCGTGACCATTGGCAAGCGAGTGTACATTCCATTTTGCACGATGTTGACACGAGAGTGAGGAACATTAAGCAGGTTTTGTTGGCGTGTCGATCGGGCGGGCACGTGAAGAGAGAAGCTTTCGAGCAAACGCGGTGTGTCCAGTTTGCTGCATAGAACGTTTTTGAGAAAAAGGAGATCATGCTGAACTCGCCTTGCGGCTAGAGTGGGGATTTTGAAGTGGTGACAGAGATCACGATAGGAGAGAGAAGGAGCATTTCCGGACTGGGTGTTGTGGAGAAGCCACATACAGAATGTGTGCTGCACCCGATCGACCCGCTTTGTATGGGAGTCGGCCGCACCAGCCAAGATCACAGTTGAAAATTCGAGAATAGATCGCACGTTGGAAAAATAGGCAGCTACAATGGCTGTGCGATCGAAGTTTGAACCGTGGATCGAGCCAGATTGAAAAGAACGGATGAGGAGACCCAGGAATCGATTTGCTCGTTTGACGATGCTGTCAACGTGCGCAGCAAAAGTAAGTTTTCGATCCAATGTCCCACCCAGGTCACGTATCTCCTCGACATGATCAAGTTTAAACTTGGAGCTGCCTATATAGTAGCTGGTCTGGACTGGTGCGCGCCTGAGGGTGATCGTGAACGCTTTGCATTTGGATGGATTTAAGTTTAGTCCCCATCTGACAGACCAGGCTGAGAGGCGACTGATATCATCCTGCAGCAGTCGCCCGTCAGACGGGGTGCTAATTTTGCGATAAATTTTGACGTCATCAGCATACATGAGACAATCAAAGTTTCCTCTGTGACCAGCTCGCTCGCCAAGATCATCGAGGCTTCTGGCGGCGACTGAAGAAGCTTGCCGTCCAGTCGGGTGCAGCTCGTGGGGGAGACTGTTCGGTGCTCGGACCGGAGCGGGCAGATGTATTAACGAATACTTCTCCTCAGTTGGGGCTCCTCAGGTCGCGGCGGAGCTGCGTTCTGATGCTGACTGCCAACTTGCTGCCGAACTGCGTTTGTCGCGCCCTGTTACCGTGTGTTCGTCCAGCTTTGAGCTGAAACCTGCGACGTTACCTGAGCTCTCGGTCGCAATACGGCATATGAGTAACTCTAGAGCGGTAGGATTAGATGGTGTACCCATGTATGCCGTAAGGCAATGTTTCCCTGTCGTAGGCCCCAAGCTGTTGCACTTGATAAACGCCACGATAGCCACTGGAGAGCTCCTTTCTAGATGGAAAACGGCGTTAGTAGTCCCGCTCCATAAGTCCGGTGACATCAGCAAGGCCTGTAATTTCCGACCGATATCACTACTGTCTGTTCTTTCAAAAATCGCAGAGCGAGTTGTTTGTAGCCAGCTGAGCGATTATCTGCATGAAAACAGTATCTTATCAGAATTGCAATTTGTATACCGACGAGGCCACAGTGTGGAGGATGCCATGGTCGACGCTGTTGAGTGGATGTCAAAACATATCGATTCCGGTTTTCTGGTATCGATTACGGCTCTAGACCTGAGCAAAGCATTCGACAGCGTCGACCATGGTATCCTCCTCAGCAAGATGGGTTGGTACGGGGTTCCTCCTCATTGGTTCGCAAACTATCTTTGTGACAGGAGGCAGGTAGTTCGCGGGGGTGCTTCGGTGATGCCGGTGCCATGTGGCGTTCCCCAAGGGTCTATTATAGGCCCTATACTCTTTTGTCTTACTGTAAATGAAATTCAAAATTTTCTTCCTCATGGGCGACTCATCAGCTATGCTGATGACACCCAGCTATTTGATTGTTCCCCAAAAGACAGTGCTAGCATGGCCTCTCTCAAAAACCGTCTAGAGGAGTCCCTTTTGTCCATCCAGATGTGGCTTAAGGTGAACTCTTTAAAAATGAACCCCCACACAAACCATGTTCACCCTCTTGGGTACACGGCAGGCTGTGAAGGAAACTTCTGACTTCTTCTTCGAAATGTCTGACCACAAATTCACGCCTTCAAAAACAATACAAGTATTAGGCGTCATTGTTGACCAGTCTCTTACATGGGAGAGCCACGTATCGCTGGTTGTGCGCCGATGCACAGGGATTCTCGTCTCGCTGTACTGGTTTAGGCGTCATTTCACAACTGCTGCGCTCCTCACCATCATTCGTGCCCATGTTTTTAGCCATATTTTATATTGTTTGCCTGTTTGGGCGAGTGCTTCTGGAAGCCAGCTGAAACGTGTTCAAAAACTGTTGCATTTTGCGGCTCGCGTGGTCACGGGCACGCGGCGAACAGCGCGGATGACGCCTGTCCTCCGATCTCTTGGTTGGCTGAATGTTGAGGCTATGATCTCTGAGCGTGATTGTGTGAGAGTTTTTAGAGCGCTCAACAACCCAGCTGCACCGAGTGTGATACGCCGACTGTTCAGTCGGAGACGGGATACAGCCCTCCGTGAAACCCGTCTTGCTAGATCAGGCCAGCTCGCTCTTCCAAGGGTGGACTGTCCGCCACCCAACGTACATTTTCGTACCGAGCTGCGACCACATGGAATGCGCTCCCTCCGGCTGTCCACCAGTGCACGTCGATTGGACAGTTCAGACGCAAGCTGAGGGAGATGCAGCAGAACGCGCGCGTTTAAATGTCACTGTGTTTGTTGAGCATGCCATTGCTTTTTGGGGCTGCCTTCTAAAAGCATGTACTTTACATGATGTGTGATTTAACTTGTATGACGCAAACTTCCGAAAAACTGTGTTCGCACAGATGAAGTTTTTGAAATATACACAAACACATACACAATCTGAATCGAGGGATCGTGGTAGATCGTTGATGAAGAGAGAGAAAATTAGAGGTGCCAAAATCGATCCCTCTGGAACTCCGGAGATAACAGGTTTCCAAACGGATGTTTTTCCGTTCACGATGACTTTGTTCACGATGTTCACGATGTTCACGATCACGAGGACAGGTACGAGACGAACCATTTTAGAGCGTTTTCACAAAGGTTGTATGAATGTTCGAGCTTGTGGATGATAAGCGCGTGATTAACACTTTTAAATGCAGCCGAATAGTCAGTGTAGATGGCGTCCGTCTGATACCCGTCCGATATGGCCTCCCACGCGGTTTTGAGAAACATGGCTAAGTTCGTGGCGCAAGATCGCTTCGGAACAAAACCATGCTGCTCCACGCAAATAACAGATGAGACATGACAATACAGTTGGTCGCACACTACACGCTCTAGAATCTTCCCGAAGAGACTGAGCAGGGAGATCGAACGATAATTTGTAGGCAGATTTGTGTCGCCTTTTTTGAAAATCGGAATAATGTTTGCCTGCTTCCATCTCTCCGGGAAGACTCCAGCTGCGACAGACATCCTACATATCTTGGTGAGCGGCACCACCAACTCCTCTGCACACTCTACAATAACGCGCGCACTGATATTATCGGTACCGCATGCCTTGTTCGGCGCTAATACTCGCAGAGCGCTCCTCACCGCGACATCGGACACATACAGTTCGCAGAGAACATCTAAGTCGTACGCGGGCGCCTCAGGTAGTTGCGCTACAAAAGGGTCCGAAAATTTGGACGCGAAAGCCTCGTTTAGAAGTGTTGCACGCTCGGTATCTCCGGTTACATGATTGTTAGCCGCGTCGCGAAGAACAGGAGAGACAGACGATTTTGTTTTGTGACACATTTCAGAAATGACCAGTAGCGCTTAGGGTTGGTCCGAAAATCGTCTGTGAGCTTGTGGAGGTATTGGGAGTAGCGGTGCGACGAAACAGCTTTGAATTGTCTCCTCTTGTCGGCAAAGTCGGCTCGACTGTCGGGGCATGGATTGCGTCGCATGCGACGAAACGCTGCCTCCTTCAGGCGCAGGGCCGAGCGAACCTCCCGATCGAACCATGGCGGCCGCTTGCGTCGCAGCTCCACCGTAGGCATGTGGTCGGCTATGGCAGAGTTCAGCAGGTCGTAGAACTCGTCGACGGCCTCGTTGACGCCCAGGCCGTCCAGGATCCCCCAGTGGATGAGGGACAAGCTCCGCCGCAGGCCCGCGAAGTCGGCGCGCTTGTAGTCGAGCGCAGTGCGTCTCGTCACCAGTGGAGCACGCACCGCAGGCACGCTGAAGCTGGCGACGATCTCCTTGTGGTCGGAGTCGAGCACACTGTCTCGCACGTCGACAGCGGCAGGCATGCGTCGAATGAATACGAGGTCTAAGGTGGTGTTGCCCCTGGTATGCTCGGATACCCACTGTTTGAGACCGTGAACGTCACAAGAGCCCGCAAGTTTCACGTTGATAGCGCTATTGGTTTGGGATATATTACGAACATTAATCAGGGGGCGTTAAACGCCCCCCCCCCCCGTCAATGGCGGGTTAAGCTAGTGATAACAATTACCTAAATGGTTCAATGTCGGTAGCATATTAGGCGACTGGATTGTGTAACTGGGAGATCGACCTCAATCAACTTATTGATGCTTCAGCAATCAATTGATGTCAAACACAGAGTTGCCAAACACTAGCCAAACCAGTTCACAGCCCGCAATGACACAAATACGGGCACATAACGTGTGGGAAAGCAGGGTACCTGCACGGATCATCCCTCTTCAGTAAACCAAGGTGACATCACATTAGCATACAAAGTCAAGCAACATCTTGTAGGCACTTGTAGGAATATTTCAGCGGCATTGTGGTTCTATGATGACAGCCCCTGTTTAAGACCCTGAACCTTACCATCCGATGGCACAATGGCAGATCTGCAATTCCAGTTCCAAAGTCCACAGAAACCGCTTCGAAAGGTTGAAATGGCATAAACAAACACGTGCTCTCGGCCGCCACTTCTCACAGTCACAGTCTCACAGTCCGCAAAACCAGAGCCAAGATCGCGTGCGACATCCAAACACTGACCCAAACAGAACAAACATGCGGCTGTCACAATCTTTCGTGTATGTCAGACACTGCGCAATGTTTGACTGTCAGAGTGGTCGCTGTGCCATGTGCATGTGTATCTGTGTGGACTGTGTCTGTGTGGACTGTGTCTGTGTGGACTGTGTCTGTGTGTATTGTGTCTGTATGTACTGTATCTGTGTGGACTGTGTCTGTGTGGACTGTGTCTGTGTGGACTGTGTCTGTGTGGACTGTATCTGTGTGGACTGTATATGTGTGTACTGTGTCTGTGTGGACTGTGTCTGTGTGTACTGTGTATGTCTGTGTCTGTGTGGACTGTGTATGTGTGGACTGTGTCTGTGTGGACTGTGTCTGTGTGGACTGTGTCTGTGTGGACTGTGTCTGTGTGGACTGTGTCTGTGTGGACTGTGTCTGTGTGGACTGTGTCTGTGTGGACTGTGGCTGTGTGGACTGTGGCTGTGTGGACTGTGTCTGTGAGGACTGTGTCTGTGTGGACTGTGTGGATTGTGTGGACTGTGTCTGTGTGGACTGTGTCTGTGTGGACTGTGTCTGTGTGGACTGTGTCTGTGTGGACTGTGTATGTGTGGACTGTGTCTGTGTGGACTGTGTCTGTGTGGACTGTGTCTGTGTGGACTGTGTGGACTGTGTCTGTGTGGACTGTGTGGACTGTGTCTGTGTGGACTGTGTGGACTGTGTCTGTGTGGACTGTGTGGACTGTGTCTGTGTGGACTGTGTGGACTGTGTCTGTGTGGACTGTGTGGACTGTGTCTGTGTGGACTGTGTCTGTGTGGACTGTGTCTGTGTGGACTGTGTCTGTGTGGACTGTGTCTGTGTGGACTGTGTCTGTGTGGACTGTGTGGACTGTGTCTGTGTGGACTGTGTCTGTGTGGACTGTGTCTGTGTGGACTGCGTCTGTGTGGACTGTGTATGTGTGGACTGTGTCTGTGTGGACTGTGTATGTGTGGACTGCGTCTGTGTGGACTGTGTCTGTGTGGACTGTGTCTGTGTGGACTGTGTCTATGTGGACTGTGTCTGTGTGGACTGTGTTTATGTGGACTGTGTCTATGTGGACTGTGTCTGTGTGGACTGTGTCTGTGTGGACTGTGTCTGTGTGGACTGCGTCTGTGTGGACTGTGTATGTGTGGACTGTGTCTGTGTGGACTGTGTCTGTGTGGACTGTGTCTGTGTGGACTGTGCCTGTGTGGACTGTGTCTGTGTGGACTGTGTCTGTGTGGACTGTGTATGTGTGGACTGCGTCTGTGTGGACTGTGTCTGTGTGGACTGTGTCTGTGTGGACTGTGTCTGTGTGGACTGTGTCTGTGTGGACTGTGTCTATGTGGACTGTGTCTGTGTGGACTGTGTCTGTGTGGACTGTGTCTGTGTGGACTGTGTCTGTGTGGACTGCGTCTGTGTGGACTGTGTATGTGTGGACTGTGTCTGTGTGGACTGCGTCTGTGTGGACTGTGTCTGTGTGGACTGTGTATGTGTGGACTGCGTCTGTGTGAACTGTGTCTGTGTGGACTGTGTCTGTGTGGACTGTGTCTGTGTGGACTGTATCTGTGTGGACTGTATCTGTGTGGACTGTATCTGTGTGTACTGTGTCTGTGTGGACTGTGTCTGTGTGGACTGTGTCTGTGTGTATTGTGTCTGTGTGTACTGTATCTGTGTGGACTGTGTCTGTGTGGACTGTGTCTGTGTGGACTGTGTCTGTGTGGACTGTATCTGTGTGGACTGTATCTGTGTGTACTGTGTCTGTGTGGACTGTGTCTGTGTGTACTGTGTATGCCTGTCTGTGTGGACTGTGTATGTGTGGACTGTGTCTGTGTGGACTGTGTCTGTGTGGACTGTATCTGTGTGGACTGTCTGTGTGGACTGTGTCTATGTGGACTGTGGCTGTGTGGACTGTGGCTGTGTGGACTGTGTCTGTGAGGACTGTGTCTGTGTGGACTGTGTGGACTGTGTGGACTGTGTCTGTGTGGACTGTGTGGACTGTGTGGACTGTGTGGACTGTGTCTGTGTGGACTGTGTCTGTGTGGACTGTGTCTGTGTGGACTGTGTCTGTGTGGACTGTGTCTGTGTGGACTGTGTCTGTGTGGACTGAGTCTGTGTGGACTGTGTCTGTGTGGACTGTGTCTGTGTGGACTGTGTCTGTGTGGACTGTGTCTGTGTGGACTGTGTCTGTGTGGACTGTGTCTGTGTGGACTGTGTCTGTGTGGACTGTGTCTGTGTGGACTGTGTCTGTGTGGACTGTGTCTGTGTGGACTGTGTCTGTGTGGACTGTGTCTGTGTGGACTGTGTCTGTGTGGACTGTGTCTGTGTGGACTGTGTCTGTGTGGACTGAGTCTGTGTGGACTGTGTCTGTGTGGACTGTGTCTGTGTGGACTGTGTCTGTGTGGACTGTGCCTGTGTGGACTGTGTCTGTGTGGACTGTGTCTGTGTGGACTGTATCTGTGTGGACTGTGTCTGTGTGGACTGTGTCTGTGTGGACTGTGTATGTGTGGACTGTGTCTGTGTGGACTGTGTCTATGTGGACTGTGTCTGTGTGGACTGTGTATGTGTGGACTGTGTCTGTGTGGACTGTGTCTGTGTGGACTGCGTCTGTGTGGACTGTGTATGTGTGGACTGTGTCTGTGTGGACTGTGTATGTGTGGACTGTGTCTGTGTGGACTGTCTGTGTGAACTGTGTCTGTGTGGACTGTGTCTGTGTGGACTGTGTCTATGTGGACTGTGTCTGTGTGGACTGTGTCTGTGTGGACTGTGTCTGTGTGGACTGTGTCGGTGTGGACTGTGTCTGTGTGGACTGTGTCTGTGTGGACTGTGTCTGTGTGGACTGTGTCTATGTGGACTGTGTCTGTGTGGACTGTGTCTGTGTGGACTGTGTCTGTGTGGACTGTGTCTGTGTGGACTGTGTCGGTGTGGACTGTGTCTGTGTGGACTGTGTCTGTGTGGACTGTGTCTGTGTGGACTGTGTCTATGTGGACTGTGTCTGTGTGGACTGTGTCTGTGTGGACTGTGTCTGTGTGGACTGTGTCTGTGTGGACTGTGCCTGTGTGAACTGTGTATGTGTGGACTGTGTCTGTGTGGACTGTGTCTGTGTGGACTGTGTCTGTGTGGACTGTGTCTGTGTGGACTGTGTCTGTGTGGACTGTGTCTGTGTGGACTGTGTCTGTGTGGACTGTGTCTGTGTGGACTGTGTATATGTGGACTGTGTCTGTGTGGACTGTGTCTGTGTGGACTGTGTCTGTGTGGACTGTGTCTATGTGGACTGTGTCTGTGTGGACTGTGTCTGTGTGGACTGTGCCTGTGTGGACTGTGTATGTGTGGACTGTGTATGTGTGGACTGTGTCTATGTGGACTGTGTCTGTGTGGACTGTGTCTATGTGGACTGTGTCTGTGTGGACTGTGTCGGTGTGGACTGTGTCTGTGTGGACTGTGTCTGTGTAGACTGTGTCTGTGTGGACTGTGTCTGTGTGGACTGTGTCTGTGTGGACTGTGTCTGTGTGGACTGTGTCTGTGTGGACTGTGTCTGTGTGGACTGTGTCTGTGTGGACTGTGTCTGTGTGGACTGTGTCTGTGTGGACTGTGTCTGTGTGGACTGTGTCTGTGTGGACTGTGTCTGTGTGGACTGTGTCTGTGTGGACTGTGGACTGCGTCTGTGGACTGTGTCTGTGTGGACTGTGTCTGTGTGGACTGTGTCTGTGTGGACTGTGTCTGTGTGGACTGTGTATGTGTGGACTGTGTCTGTGTGGACTGTGTCTGTGTGGACTGTGTCTGTGTAGACTGTGTCTGTGTGGACTGTGTGGACTGTGTCTGTGTGGACTGTGTCTGTGTGGACTGTGTCTGTGTGGACTGTGTCTGTGTGGACTGTGTCTGTGTGGACTGTGTCTGTGTGGACTGTGTCTGTGTGCACTGTGTCTGTGTGGACTGTGTCTGTGTGGACTGTGTCTGTGTGGACTGTGTCTGTGTGGACTGTGTCTGTGTGGACTGTGGCTGTGTGGACTGTGTCTGTGTGGACTGTGTCTGTGTGGACTGTGTCTGTGTGGACTGTGTCTGTGTGGACTGTGTCTGTGTGGACTGTATCTGTGTGAGTGTCGGTGATATATGTGACACTGTACCGTGAGTGTCGGTGATATATGTGACACTGTACCGTGAGTGTCGGTGATATATGTGACACTGTACCGTGAGTGTCGGTGATATATGTGACACTGTACCGTGAGTGTCGGTGATATATGTGACACTGTACCGTGAGTGTCGGTGATATATGTGACACTGCACCGTGAGTATCGGTGATATATGTGACACTGTATCGTGAGTGTCGGTGATATATGTGACACTGTACCGTGAGTGTCGGTGATATATGTGACACTGTACCGTGAGTGTCGGTGATATATGTGACACTGTACCGTGAGTGTCGGTGATATATGTGACACTGTACCGTGAGTGTCGGTGATATATGTGGCACTGTACCGTGAGTGTCGGTGATATATGTGACACTGTACCGTGAGTGTCGGTGATATATGTGACACTGTACCGTGAGTGTCGGTGATATATGTGACACTGTACCGTTAGTGTCGGTGATATATGTGACACTGTACCGTGAGTGTCGGTGATATATGTGACACTGTACAGTGAGTGTCGGTGATATATGTGACACTGTACCGTGAATGTCGGTGATATATGTGACACTATACCGTGAGTGTCGGTGATATATGTGACACTGTACCGTGAGTGTCGGTGATATATGTGACACTGTACCGTGAATATCGGTGATATATGTGACACTGTACCGTGAGTGTCGGTGATATATGTGACACTGTACCGTGAGTGTCGGCGATATATGTGACACTATACCGTGAGTGTCGGTGATATATGTGACACTATACCATGAGTGTCGGTGATATATGTGACACTGTACCGTGAGTGTCGGTGATATGTGACACTGTACCGTGAATGTCGGTGATATATGTGACACAGTACCGTGAGTGTTGGTGATATATGTGACACTGTACCGTGAGTGTCGGTGATATATGTGACACTGTACCGTGAGTGTCGGTGATATATGTGACACCGTACCGTGAGTGTCGGTGACATATGTGACACTGTACCGTGAGTGTCGGTGATATATGTGACACTGTGCCGTTAGTGTCGGTGATATATGTGACACTGCACCGTGAGTGTCGGTGATATATGTGACACTGTACCGTGAGTGTCGGTGATATATGTGACACTGCACCGTGAGTGTCGGTGATATATGTGACACTGTACCGTGAGTGTCGGTGATATATGTGACACTGTACCGTGAGTGTCGGTGATATGTGACACTGTACCGTGAGTGTCGGTGATATATGTGACACTGTACCGTGAATGTCGGTGATATATGTGACACTGTACCGTGAGTGTCGGTGATGTATGTGACACTGTACCGTGAGTGTCGGTGATATATGTGACACTGTACCGTGAGTGTCGGTGATATATGTGACACTGTACCGTGAGTGTCGGTGATATATGTGACACTGTACCGTGAATGTCGGTGATATATGTGACACTGTACCGTGAGTGTCGGTGATATATGTGACACTGTACCGTGAGTGTCGGTGATATATGTGACACTGTACCGTGAGTGTCGGTGATATATGTGACACTGTACCGTGAATGTCGGTGATATATGTGACACTGTACCGTGAGTATCGGTGATGTGTGACACTGTACCGTGAGTGTCAGTGATATATGTGACACTGTACCGTGAGTGTCGGTGATATATGTGACACTGTACCGTGAATGTCGGTGATATATGTGACACTGTGCCGTGAGTGTCAGTGATATATGTGACACTGTACCGTGAGTGTCGGTGATATATGTGACACTGTACCGTGAGTGTCGGTGATATGTGACACTGTACCGTGAGTGTCGGTGACATATGTGACACTGTACCGTGAGTGTCGGTGATATATGTGACACTGTACCGTGAGTGTCGGTGATATATGTGACACTGTACCGTGAGTGTCGGTGATATATGTGACACTGTACCGTGAGTGTCGGTGACACTGTACCGTGAGTGTCGGTGATATATGTGACACTGTACCGTGAGTGTCGGTGATATATGTGACACTGTACCGTGAGTGTCGGTGATATATGTGACACTGTACCGTGAGTGTCGGTGATATATGTGACACTGTACCGTGAGTGTCGGTGATATATGTGACACTGTACCGTTAGTGTCGGTGATATATGTGACACTGTACCGTGAGTGTCGGTGATATATGTGACACTGTACAGTGAGTGTCGGTGATATATGTGACACTGTACCGTGAATGTCGGTGATATATGTGACACTATACCGTGAGTGTCGGTGATATATGTGACACTGTACCGTGAGTGTCGGTGATATATGTGACACTGTACCGTGAATATCGGTGATATATGTGACACTGTACCGTGAGTGTCGGTGATATATGTGACACTGTACCGTGAGTGTCGGCGATATATGTGACACTATACCGTGAGTGTCGGTGATATATGTGACACTATACCGTGAGTGTCGGTGATATATGTGACACTGTACCGTGAGTGTCGGTGATATGTGACACTGTACCGTGAATGTCGGTGATATATGTGACACAGTACCGTGAGTGTTGGTGATATATGTGACACTGTACCGTGAGTGTCGGTGATATATGTGACACTGTACCGTGAGTGTCGGTGATATATGTGACACCGTACCGTGAGTGTCGGTGACATATGTGACACTGTACCGTGAGTGTCGGTGATATATGTGACACTGTGCCGTTAGTGTCGGTGATATATGTGACACTGCACCGTGAGTGTCGGTGATATATGTGACACTGTACCGTGAGTGTCGGTGATATATGTGACACTGCACCGTGAGTGTCGGTGATATATGTGACACTGTACCGTGAGTGTCGGTGATATATGTGACACTGTACCGTGAGTGTCGGTGATATGTGACACTGTACCGTGAGTGTCGGTGATATATGTGACACTGTACCGTGAATGTCGGTGATATATGTGACACTGTACCGTGAGTGTCGGTGATGTATGTGACACTGTACCGTGAGTGTCGGTGATATATGTGACACTGTACCGTGAGTGTCGGTGATATATGTGACACTGTACCGTGAGTGTCGGTGATATATGTGACACTGTACCGTGAATGTCGGTGATATATGTGACACTGTACCGTGAGTGTCGGTGATATATGTGACACTGTACCGTGAGTGTCGGTGATATATGTGACACTGTACCGTGAGTGTCGGTGATATATGTGACACTGTACCGTGAATGTCGGTGATATATGTGACACTGTACCGTGAGTATCGGTGATGTGTGACACTGTACCGTGAGTGTCAGTGATATATGTGACACTGTACCGTGAGTGTCGGTGATATATGTGACACTGTACCGTGAATGTCGGTGATATATGTGACACTGTGCCGTGAGTGTCAGTGATATATGTGATACTGTGCCGTGAGTGTCGGTGACACTGTACCGTGAGTGTCGGTGATATATGTGACACTGTACCGTGAGTGTCGGTGATGTATGTGACACTGTACCGTGAGTGTCAGTGATATATGTGATACTGTACCGTGAGTGTCGGTGACACTGTACCGTGAGTGTCGGTGATATATGTGACACTGTACCGTGAGTGTCGGTGATATATGTGACACTGTACCGTGAGTGTCGGTGATATATGTGACACTGTACCGTGAGTGTCGGTGATATGTGACACTGGACCGTGAGTGTCGGTGATATATGTGATACTGTACCGTGAGTGTCGGTGATGTGTGTGACACTGTACCGTGAGTGCCGGTGATATATGTGACACTGTACCGTGAGTGTTGGTGATATATGTGATACTGTACCGTGAGTGTCGGTGACATGCGCCACTGTACCGTGAGTGCCGGTGATATATGTGACACTGTACCGTGAGTGTCGGTGATATATGTGACACTGTACCGTGAGTGTCGGTGATATATGTGACACTGTACCGTGAGTGTCGGTGATATATGTGACACTGTACCGTGAGTGTCGGTGATATATGTGACACTGTACCGTGAGTGTCGGTGATGTATGTGACACTGTACCGTGAGTGTCGGTGATGTATGTGACACTGTACCGTGAGTGTCGGTGATGTATGTGACACTGTACCGTGAGTGTCGGTGATATATGTGACACTGTACCGTGAGTGTCGGTGATATATGTGACACTGTACCGTGAGTGTCGGTGATATATGTGACACTGTACCGTGAGTGTCAGTGATATTTGTGACACTGTACCGTGAGTGTCGGTGATATATGTGACACTGTACCGTGAGTGTCGGTGATATATGTGACACTGTACCGTGAGTGTCGGTGATATATGTGACACTGTACCGTGAGTGTCGGTGATATATGTGACACTGTACCGTGAGTGTCGGTGATATATGTGACACTGTACCGTGAGTGTCGGTGATATATGTGACACTGTACCGTGAGTGTCGGTGATATATGTGACACTGTACCGTGAGTGTCGGTGATATATGTGACACTGTACCGTGAGTGTCGGTGATATATGTGACACTGTACCGTGAGTGTCGGTGATATATGTGACACTATACCGTGAGTGTCGGTGATATGTGACACTATACCGTAAGTGTCGGTGATATATGTGACACTGTACCGTGAATGTCGGTGATATATGTGACACTGTACCGTGAGTGTCGGTGATATATATGACACTGTACCGTGAATGTCGGTGATATATGTGACACTGTACCGTGAGTGTCGGTGATATATGTGACACTGTACCGTGAGTGTCGATGATATATGTGACACTGTACCGTGAGTGTCGGTGATATATGTGACACTGTACCGTGAGTGTCGGTGATATATGTGACACTGTACCGTGAGTGTCGGTGATATATGTGACACTGTACCGTGAGTGTCGGTGATATGTGACACTGTACCGTGAGTGTCGGTGATATATGTGACACTGTACCGTGAATGTCGGTGATATATGTGACACTGTACCGTGAGTGTCGGTGATGTACGTGACACTGTACCGTGAGTGTCGGTGATATATGTGACACTGTACCGTGAGTGTCGGTGATATATGTGACACTGTACCGTGAGTGTCGGTGATATATGTGACACTGTACCGTGAATGTCGGTGATATATGTGACACTGTACCGTGAGTGTCGGTGATATATGTGACACTGTACCGTGAGTGTCGGTGATATATGTGACACTGTACCGTGAGTGTCGGTGATATGTGACACTGTACCGTGAATGTCGGTGATATATGTGACACTGTACCGTGAGTATCGGTGATATGTGACACTGTACCGTGAGTGTCAGTGATATATGTGATACTGTGCCGTGAGTGTCGGTGACACTGTACCGTGAGTGTCGGTGATATATGTGACACTGTACCGTGAGTATCGGTGATGTATGTGACACTGTACCGTGAGTGTCAGTGATATATGTGACACTGTACCGTGAGTGTCGGTGACACTGTACCGTGAGTGTCGGTGATATATGTGACACTGTACCGTGAGTGTCGGTGATATATGTGACACTGTACCGTGAGTGTCGGTGATATGTGACACTGTACCGTGAGTGTCGGTGATATATGTGATACTGTACTGTGAGTGTCGGTGATATATGTGACACTGTGCCGTGAGTGTCGGTGATGTATGTGACACTGTACCGTGAGTGTCGGTGATATATGTGATACTGTACCGTGAGTGTCGGTGACATGCGCCACTGTACCGTGAGTGTCGGTGATATATGTGACACTGTACCGTGAGTGTCGGTGATATATGTGACACTGTACCGTGAGTGTCGGTGATATATGTGACACTGTGCCGTGAGTGTCGGTGATATATGCGGCACTGTACCGTGAGTGTCGGTGACATGCGCCACTGTACTGTGAGTGTCGGTGATATATGTGGCACTGTACCGTGAGTGTCGGTGATATGTGGCACTGTACCGTGAGTGTCGGTGATATATGTGACACTGTACCGTGAGTGTCGGTGATGTATGTGACACTGTACCGTGAGTGTCGGTGATATATGTGGCACTGTACCGTGAGTGTCGGTGATATATGTGACACTATACCGTGAGTGTCGGTGATATATGTGGCACTGTACCGTGAGTGTCGGTGATATATGTGACACTATACCGTGAGTGTCGGTGATATGTGACACTGTACCGTGAGTGTCGGTGATACATGTGACACTGTACCGTGAGTGTCGGTGATATATGTGACACTGTGCCGTGAGTGTCGGTGGTATATGTGACACTGTACCGTGAATGTCGGTGATATATGTGACACTGTACCGTGAGTGTCGGTGATATATGTGACACTGTACCGTGAGTGTCGGTGATATATGTGACACTGTACCGTGAGTGTCGGTGATATATGTGACACTGTACCGTGAGTGTCGGTGATATATGTGACACTGTGCCGTGAGTGTCGGTGATATATGTGACACTGTGCCGTGAGTGTCGGTGACATGCGCCACTGTACCGTGAGTGTCGGTGATATATGTGACACTGTGGGTGGGACTGGACGAGATTCCTCTGGAGGCCGTCCGTCAGTGCTTTCCGGTGATCGGTCTACACCTGCTTCGCCTCATTACCCTCTCGTTGACCACCAAAGTGTTCCCTGACGCATGGAAGACGGCGGTGTCGTCCCGATAACAAAATCAGGCGACCCTACTGTGCCATCGAACAATCGTCCTATTTCACTTCTCAGTGTCTTGTCAAAAATCTTGGAGAAAGTAGTAAGCTGTCAACTAACTAGTTATCTTAGCTCGGCCTATCTGTTTAGCCCATCTCAGTATGCGTATAGGGTGCGCCACTCTACCGAGGACGCCGTGCTCGCCGCTGTCGAGCGCCTGGTCAAGAACAACGACAGAGGGCTCGTATCGTCGGTAACGACAGTCGACCTATCCAAGGCGTTTGACAGCGTCGACCACGGCGTCCTCCTCACAAAACTGTCTTGGTACGGTGTTATGGACATTGACTGGTTCCGTAGTTATTTGAGCGGCCGAGGGCAGATTGTTCGGGGTGGACGACGCTGTTTGCCGGTGTCATGCGGAGTGCCCCAGGGCTCGATTATTGGACCGATTCTCTTCATATTGTTTACCGCCGACCTGCCGTGCTACTTGTCTCACGGAAGTCTGACTACCTACGCTGATGACACAGTGCACCTGGACTGCACGTCTCCGGACGGGTTCGGCCTCGATTATTTATTTTATAAAAAAAAACAGACTAGAAACCACCGTAAACGAGCTCCAGGCCTGGTTTAACGCTAATTCACTGAAAATGAACGAAGGAAAAACAGACTTCATGCTAGTCGGGTCCAGGCAAAATCTGAAAAAGTCGGCAAACTTCTACTTCAAAATCGGCGACTCGACAGTACGACCTTCGGAGAAAGTCAAGGTTCTGGACGTTATTATCGACGCCGGGCTGACTTGGGGGGCGCATGTGACGGCTGTAGTCCAGAAATGTAACCGAATTCTTGTAACCCTGTACAAGTTTCGGCATTACTTATCCAGTGAGGTCATCAAAATTATCATTCAGGCCTACGTCTTTCCACACATCACTTACTGCCTGAGCGTGTGGGCTGCGACTGCCAAGGGTCAGCTACACAAAATTCAAAAAATTATTAACTTTGCAGCGAGGCTCGTCACTGGATTCAAAAAGTATCACCACATCACACCGGCTCTTAAGTCACTGAACTGGCCAGGGATTGAGACTCTGGTAGTGCGCCGTGACCTTGTCAAAGTGTTTAGCGCACTGATGCACGATGACTCGCCTGCAGCGATCCGGGAAATGTTCACCCGACGGAGCGACGTGTCGACAAGGCGGACTCGCGCCTATGAGAGAGGTGACCTGCATGTGACCAAATGCAACCAGAGTGCATCGCAGCGGGTGTTCTCCCACCGTGCGGCTTTGGCGTGGAGCGTACTCCCGCCATCTATCCGGAATAAGCCCACAGTCAATGCCTTCAAGGCGGCGTTACAGGATGTGCCATGCTCTTAATTAAGTCTTAGCATGTTTTTTTACCGTGCCTCTGATTCGTTTTACTTTGTAGTTTTGCGGCGTTTTGCGGCGTTTTGCGGCGTTTTGCGGCGTTTTGCGGCGTTTTGCGGCGTTTTGCGGCGTTTTGCGGTGTTTTACGGTGTTTCTTTTTACAATGTATTTGCGAATGGCTTTTGCCCATTTATGTACCCGACGTGGAACAGTAATACCCATACCTATGGAATGTTCTAATAAACTGAACTAAACTGACACTGTACCGTGAGTGTCGGTGATATATGTGACACTGTACCGTGAGTGTCGGTGATATGTGACACTGTACCGTGAGTGTCGGTGATATATGTGACACTGTACCGTGAGTGTCGGTGATATGTGACACTGTACCGTGAGTGTCGGTGATATATGTGACACTGTACCGTGAGTGTCGGTGATATATGTGACACTGTACCGTGAATGTCGGTGATATATGTGACACTGTACCGTGAGTGTCGGTGATATATGTGACACTGTACCGTGAGTGTCGGTGATATATGTGACACTGTACCGTGAGTGTCGGTGATATATGTGACACTGTACCGTGAGTGTCGGTGATATATGTGACACTGCACCGTGAGTGTCGGTGATATATGTGACACTGTACCGTGAGTGTCGGTGATATATGCGACACTGTACCGTGAGTGTCGGTGATATATGACACTGTACCATGAGTGTCGGTGATGTATGTGACACTGTACCGTGAATGTCGGTGATATATGACACTGTACCGTGAGTGTCGGTGATATATGTGATACTGTACCGTGAGTGTCGGTGATATATGTGACACTGTACCGTGAGTGTCGGTGATATATGTGAACTGTACCGTGAGTGTCGGTGATATATGTGACACTGTACCGTGAGTGTCGGTGATATATGCGACACTGTACCGTGAGTGTCGGTGATATATGTGACACTGTACCGTGAGTGTCGGTGATATATGTGACACTGTACCGTGAGTGTCGGTGATATATGTGACACTGTACCGTGAGTGTCGGTGATATATGACACTGTACCGTGAGTGTCGGTGATATATGTGATACTGTACCGTGAATGTCGGTGATATATGTGACACTGTACCGTGAGTGTCGGTGATATATGTGATACTGTACCGTGAGTGTCGGTGATATATGTGACACTGTACCGTGAGTGTCGGTGATATATGTGACACTGTACCGTGAGTGTCGGTGATATGTGACACTGTACCGTGAGTGTCTGTGATATATGTGATACCGTACCGTGAGTGTCGGTGACACTGACCGTGAGTGTCGGTGATATATGTGACACTGTACCGTGAGTGTCGGTGACATATGTGACACTGTACCGTGAGTGTTGGTGATATATGCGACACTATACCGTGAGTGTCGGTGATATATGTGACACTGTACCGTGAGTGTCGGTGATATGTGACACTGTACCGTGAGTGTCGGTGATATATGTGATACTGTACCGTGAGTGTCGGTGACACTGACCGTGAGTGTCGGTGATATATGTGACACTGTACCGTGAGTGTCGGTGATATATGTGACACTGTACCGTGAGTGTCGGTGATATATGTGACACTGTACCGTGAGTGTCGGTGATATGTGACACTGTACCGTGAGTGTCGGTGATATATGTGATACTGTACCGTGAGTGTCGGTGACACTGACCGTGAGTGTCGGTGATATATGTGACACTGTACCGTGAGTGTCGGTGATATATGACACTGTACCGTGAGTGTCGGTGATATATGTGATACTGTACCGTGAGTGTCGGTGATATATGTGACACTGTACCGTGAGTGTCGGTGATATATGTGACACTGTACCGTGAGTGTCGGTGATATATGTGACACTGTACCGTGAGTGTCGGTGATATATGTGACACTGTACCGTGAGTGTCGGTGATATATGTGACACTGTACCGTGAGTGTCGGTGATATATGTGACACTGTACCGTGAGTGTCGGTGACACTGACCGTGAGTGTCGGTGATATATGTGACACTGTACCGTGAGTGTCGGTGACACTGACCGTGAGTGTCGGTGATATATGTGATACTGTACCGTGAGTGTCGGTGACACTGACCGTGAGTGTCGGTGATATATGTGACACTGTACCGTGAGTGTCGGTGATATATGTGACACTGTACCGTGAGTGTCGGTGATATATGTGACACTGTACCGTGAGTGTCGGTGATATATGTGACACTGTACCGTGAGTGTCGGTGATATATGTGATACTGTACCGTGAGTGTCGGTGACACTGACCGTGAGTGTCGGTGATATATGTGACACTGTACCGTGAGTGTCGGTGATATATGTGACACTGTACCATGAGTGTCGGTGATATATGTGACACTGTACCGTGAGTGTCGGTGATATATGTGACACTGTACCGTGAGTGTCGGTGATATATGTGATACTGTACCGTGAGTGTCGGTGACACTGACCGTGAGTGTCGGTGATATATGTGACACTGTACCGTGAGTGTCGGTGATATATGTGACACTGTACCGTGAGTGTCGGTGCCGGTGCGGCCGGCGCGGCCCGCCATCTGTCGGTATGTCATCAGGTCCAGCAGCGCCCCGCCCTGCAGTGCGGAGCGTACGATGACCCGCCGCGCCGGCAGGTTCACCCCCGAGCTCAGTGTGCTGGTGGCCACCAACACCCGCAGAGTGCCGCTGCGGAACGACAGCTCCAGCAGGTCCCGCTCGTCCACCGTCAGACCTGCAGCGAACACAGGTCACAGGTCACAGGTCACAGGTCACAGGTCAACAGGTCAACAGGTCAACAGGTCACAGGTCACAGGTCACAGGTCACAGGTCACAGGTCACAGGTCACAGGTCACAGGTCACAGGTCAACAGGTACTGGTCAGGTCAGATCCGCCGCCCCGGGATGGGGAGGGGTACACTGTCGAACCTGTGTCAGGTCAGGTCTGTCAGAACATCAGGTCAGGTCAGACCTGCCACCCGGGGTGACCTCAGGTCAGTATCAGCAGTTACCCCCCCCCCCCCCCTCGTCAGACCTCGTTTCGATAACACACCATGCCTCTTGTCATGACTGAGCGTCCCACGGTCACCGTTACGTCTCTGCCGTGCCACCCGCGGCGCCGGTACCGCTGTCACCCCCCTCCCTGTTCAAGGCTGCCAGATCCGGTACCGCTGTCACCCCCCCCCCCCCCGCTGTTCAAGGCTGCCAGATCCGGTACCGCTGTCACCCCCCCCCCCCCCCCTCCCCTCCCTGTTCAAGGCTGCCAGATCCGATACCGCTGTCACCCCCCCCCCCCCTCCCTGTTCAAGGCTGCCAGATCCGGTACCGCTGTCACCCCCCCCCTCCCTGTTCAAGGCTGCCAGATCCGGTACCGCTGTCACCCCCCATGTTCAAGGCTGCCAGATCCGGTACCGCTGTCACCCCCCCCCCCCCCCCTCCCCTCCCTGTTCAAGGCTGCCAGATCCGGTACCGCTGTCACCCCCCCCCCCCCCCCCTCCCCTCCCTGTTCAAGGCTGCCAGATCCGGTACCGCTGTCACCCCCTTCCCTGTTCAAGGCTGCCAGATCCGGTACAGCTGTCACCCCCCCCCCCCCTCCCCTCCCTGTTCAAGGCTGCCAGATCCGGTACCGCTGTCACCCCCCCCCCCCTGTTCAAGGCTGCCAGATCCGGTACCGCTGTCACCCCCCCCCCCCTGTTCAAGGCTGCCAGATCCGGTACCGCTCCCCCCTCCCCTTCCTGTTCAAGGCTGCCAGATCCGGTACCGCTGTCACCCCCCCCCCTCCCCTCCCTGTTCAAGGCTGCCAGATCCGGTACCGCTGTCACCCCCCCTCCCTCCCTCCCTGTTCAAGGCTGCCAGATCCGGTACCGCTGTCACCCCCCCCCCCCTCCCTGTTCAAGGCTGCCAGATCCGGTACCGCTGTCACCCCCTCCCCCCCTCCCCTCCCTGTTCAAGGCTGCCAGATCCGGTACCGCTGTCACCCCCCTCCCTGTTCAAGGCTGCCAGATCCGGTACCGCTGTCACCCCCCCCCCCCTGTTCAAGGCTGCCAGATCCGGTACCGCTGTCCCCCCCCCCCCTCCCCTCCCTGTTCAAGGCTGCCAGATCCGGTACCGCTGTCCTCCTCTCCTCCCCCCCCCCCCTCCCCTCCCTGTTCAAGGCTGCCAGATCCGGTACCGCTGTCCTCCCCCTCCCTGTTCAAGGCTGCCAGATCCGGTACCGCTGTCCCCCCCCCCTCCCCTCCCTGTTCAAGGCTGCCAGATCCGGTACCGCTGTCCTCCTCCCCCCCCCCCCCTGTTCAAGGCTGCCAGATCCGGTACCGCTGTCCTCCCTCCCCCCCCCCCCTCCCTGTTCAAGGCTGCCAGATCCGGTACCGCTGTCACCCCCCCCCCCCCTGTTCAAGGCTGCCAGATCCGGTACCTCTGTCACCCCTCCCCTCCCTGCGCAAGGCTGCCAGATCCGGTTCCGTTGGCCGATATCGGTCCTGAATCTAGGGTCGGTCTCGACCCCACCAATGTGAGCATAATCCGGCCAACAGACCGCCCCGCCACTCAGTGACGGTCACGAGGCGATCTCGGGTTTCCCCGCACCGTGCGGCCGGCCGTATTATCCCTGAAACACGAACACGGACACCAGCAGTCCCCGACACTACCCTGCTCAGTCCCGGCCAGAACCCTGCTCTGTCCCGGTCAGAACCCACCCTCTGTCCCGGTCAGTCCCGGGCAGTACCCACCCTCAGTCCCGGTCAGTACCCACCCTCAGTCCCAGTCAGTACCCACCCTCAGTCCCGGTCAGTACCCACCCTCAGTCCCGGTCAGTACCCACCCTCAGTCCCGGCCAGTGCCCTGCTCTGTCCCGGCCAGTACCCTGCTCAGTCCCGGTCAGTACCCACCCTCAGTCCCGGCCAGTACCCTGCTCTGTCCCGGTCAGTACCCTGCTCTGTCCCGGTCAGTACCCACCCTCAGTCCCGGTCAGTACCCACCCTCAGTCCCGGTCAGTACCCACCCTCAGTCCCGGTCAGTACCCACCCTCAGTCCCGGTCAGTACCCACCCTCAGTCCCGGTCAGTACCCACCCTCAGTCCCGGTCAGTACCCACCCTCAGTCCCGGTCAGTACCCACCCTCAGTCCCGGTCAGTACCCACCCTCAGTCCCGGCCAGTACCCTGCCCTGTCCCGGCCAGTACCCACCCTCTGTCCCGGTCAGTACCCACCCTCAGTCCCGGCCAGTACCCTGCTCTGTCCCGGCCAGTACCCACCCTCAGTCCCGGTCAGTACCCACCCTCAGTCCCGGCCAGTACCCTGCTCTGTCCCGGCCAGTACCCTGCTCAGTCCCGGTCAGTACCCACCCTCAGTCCCGGTCAGTACCCACCCTCAGTCCCGGACACTACCCTGCTCTATCGCGGTCAGTACCCACCCTCAGTCCCGGTCAGCACCCACACTCAGTCCCGGACACTACCCTGCTCTGTCGCGGTCAGTACCCACCCTCAGTCCCGGTCAGTACCCACCCTCAGTCCCGGTCAGTACCCACCCTCAGTCCCGGTCAGTACCCACCCTCTGTCCCGGTCAGTACCCACCCCCAGTCCCGGTCAGTACCCTGCTCTGTCCCGGTCAGTACCCACCCTCAATCCCGGTCAGTACCCTGATCTGTCCCGGTCAGTACCCACCCTCTGTCCCGGTCAGTACCCACCCTCTGTCCCGGTCAGTACCCACCCTCTGTCCCGGTCAGTACCCACCCTCAGTCCCGGTCAGAACCCACCCTCTGTCCCGGTCAGTACCCACCCTCAGTCCCGGTCAGTACCCTGCTGTCCCGGTCAGTACCCACCCTCTGTCCCGGTCAGTACCCTGCTCTGTCCCGGTCAGTACCCTGCTCTGTCCCGGTCAGTACCCTGCTCTGTCCCGGTCAGTACCCTGCTCTGTCCCGGTCAGTACCCTGCTCTGTCCCGGTCAGTACCCTGCTCTGTCCCGGTCAGTACCCACCCTCAGTCCCGGTCAGTACCCTGCTCTGTCCCGGTCAGTACCCACCCTCTGTCCCGGTCAGTACCCACCCTCAGTCCCGGTCAGTACCCTGCTCTGTCCCGGTCAGTACCCACCCTCTGTCCCGGTCAGTACCCACCCTCAGTCCCGGTCAGTACCCTGCTCTGTCCCGGTCAGTACCCTGCTCTGTCCCGGTCAGTACCCTGCTCTGTCCCGGTCAGTACCCTGCTCTGTCCCGGTCAGTACCCTGCTCTGTCCCGGTCAGTACCCACCCTCTGTCCCGGTCAGTACCCACCCTCAGTCCCGGTCAGTACCCTGCTCTGTCCCGGTCAGTACCCACCCTCAGTCCCGGTCAGTACCCACCCTCAGTCCCGGTCAGTACCCTGCTCTGTCCCGGTCAGTACCCACCCTCTGTCCCGGCCAGTACCCACCCTCAGTGCCGGTCAGTACCCTGCTCTGTCCCGGTCAGTACCCACCCTCTGTCCCGGTCAGTACCCACCCTCAGTCCCGGTCAGTACCCTGCTCTGTCCCGGTCAGTACCCACCCTCTGTCCCGGTCAGTACCCACCCTCAGTCCCGGTCAGTACCCTGCTCTGTCCCGGTCAGTACCCACCCTCAGTCCCGGTCAGTACCCTGCTCTGTCCCGGTCAGTACCCTGCTCTGTCCCGGTCAGTACCCTGCTCTGTCCCGGTCAGTACCCACCCTCTGTCCCGGTCAGTACCCACCCTCAGTCCCGGTCAGTACCCTGCTCTGTCCCGGTCAGTACCCACCCTCTGTCCCGGTCAGTACCCTGCTCTGTCCCGGTCAGTACCCTGCTCTGTCCCGGTCAGTACCCTGCTCTGTCCCGGTCAGTACCCACCCTCTGTCCCGGTCAGTACCCACCCTCTGTCCCGGTCAGTACCCTGCTCTGTCCCGGTCAGTACCCTGCTCTGTCCCGGTCAGTACCCTGCTCTGTCCCGGTCAGTACCCACCCTCAGTCCCGGTCAGTACCCACCCTCAGTCCCGGTCAGTACCCACCCTCAGTCCCGGTCAGTACCCACCCTCAGTCCCGGTCAGTACCCACCCTCAGTCCCGGTCAGTACCCTGCTCTGTCCCGGTCAGTACCCACCCTCTGTCCCGGTCAGTACCCTGCTCTGTCCCGGAAAGTGCCTGCCGCTGTCCCGGAAAGCACCTTCTTCTGTCCGGCCAGTACCCTCCCTCTGTCCCGGCCGATAACCTTTCGCTGTCCAGCCAGGCCCAGGTGGTCGTAGCCCTGTCCGAGCGTAAGAGTTCCCCCAAGCCACCTACCGGCGTGGTGGAAGGCCACCCCGAAGGAGACGCTGCGGGCCAGCGACGGGTCCAGCCCGGCCGGGGTGCGCCGCAGCCCGTCCAGAAGCTCGTGCAGCTGAGCCGGCACCAAGAGCTGGCGCAGCGCGGTGGCCGACCGCTGCTGACCAGTAGTCAGGTCAGTCCGACCGGGCCGACCTGAGGCACGGGGTCAAACGGGGTCAGACGGGGTCAGACGGGGTCAGATGGGGTCAGATGGGGTTAGTTAGACAGGGTCAGACGGGGTTAGTTAGACAGGGTCAGACGGGGTCAGACGGGGTCAGACGGGGTCAGACGGGGTCAGACGGGGTCAGATGGGGTCAGATGGGGTTAGTTAGACAGGGTCAGACGGGTCAGACGGGGTCAGACGGGGTCAGACAGGTGGTTAGTTGGTGCTACATAAGAGTGTATGAATCAAACATGGGACCCATTGAACGCGCAGCATTCAGGACACAATTTTCGTCGCCTACCGCTGTGGACACCACACTAAAGCCGTGAGTCATTTAATTGTTTCCAACACGACCGTCAGTACTGGAGCGCTGAATGGGGATGTCGGACAACTAACCTAGCCGGCAGAACTCGGCTGCCACGTTGACGGCCAGCTGTTCGCACCAGGCCTTGGTCGGACAGAAGACCAGCACACCATGACCGGCCGTCACCGTTTCCAGCACCAGGTCCAGCACCAAGTCAGGGTCACTCTGCAAACACACAAACGTATTCAAAACTTGAAGAATGGCAGCAATGCAGTCTTCCGCAACCAGCTCGGCGAGCTGTTCAGCACAGAAGCGTGAAGTACGAGTTGAGGGCAGCCGAGCACAGCACATTCACTGCGCCCCCGCACGGTACCTGACTGTACTGCACTGCACTGATGGATGTACTGTACTGGCACCGCACTGCGTACCCGCATGGTACCTGACTGTACTGCACTGTACTGCACTGCACTGATGGATGTACTGTACTGCACCGCACTGCGTACCCGCATGGTACCTGACTGTACTGCACTGTACTGCACTGCACTGATGGATGTACTGTACTGCACCGCACTGCGTACCCGCATGGTACCTGACTGTACTGCACTGTACTGCACTGCACTGATGGATGTACTGTACTGCACCGCACTGCGTACCCGCATGGTACCTGACTGTACTGCACTGTACTGCACTGCACTGATGGATGTACTGTACTGCACCGCACTGCGTACCCGCATGGTACCTGACTGTACTGCACTGTACTACACTGCACTGATGGATGTACTGTACTGCACCGCACTGCGTACCCGCATGGTACCTGACTGTACTGCACTGTACTGCACTGCACTGATGGATGTACTGTACTGCACCGCACTGCGTACCCGCATGGTACCTGACTGTACTGCACTGTACTGCACTGCACTGATGGATGTACTGTACTGCACTGCACTGCGTACCCGCATGGTACCTGACTGTACTGCACTGTACTGTACTGCACTGCACTGATGGATGTACTGTACTGGCACCGCACTGCGTACCCGCATGGTACCTGACTGTACTGCACTGTGCTGCACTGCACTGATGGATGTACTGTACTGGCACCGCACTGCGTACCCGCATGGTACCTGACTGTACTGCACTGTACTGCACTGCACTGATGGATGTACTGTGCTGCACCGCACTGCGTACCCGCATGGTACCTGACTGTACTGCACTGTACTGCACTGCACTGATGGATGTACTGTACTGCACTGCACTGCGTACTCGCATGGTACCTGACTGTACTGCACTGTACTGCACTGCACTGATGGATGTACTGTACTGGCACCGCACTGCGTACCCGCATGGTACCTGACTGTACTGCACTGTACTGCACTGCACTGATGGATGTACTGTACTGGCACCGCACTGCGTACCCGCATGGTACCTGACTGTACTGCACTGTACTGCACTGCACTGATGGATGTACTGTACTGGCACCGCACTGCGTACCCGCATGGTACCTGACTGTACTGCACTGTACTGTACTGCACTGCACTGTACTGCACTGCACTGATGGATGTACTGTACTGGCACCGCACTGCGTACCCGCATGGTACCTGACTGTACTGCACTGTACTGCACTGCACTGATGGATGTACTGTACTGGCACCACACTGCGTACCCACATGGTACCTGACTGTACTGCACTGTACTGCACTGCACTGATGGATGTACTGTACTGCACCGCACTGCGTACCCGCATGGTACCTGACTGTACTGCACTGTACTGCACTGCACTGATGGATGTACTGTACTGCACCGCACTGCGTACCCGCATGGTACCTGACTGTACTGCACTGTACTGCACTGCACTGATGGATGTACTGTACTGCACCGCACTGCGTACCCGCATGGTACCTGACTGTACTGCACTGTACTGCACTGCACTGATGGATGTACTGTACTGCACCGCACTGCGTACCCGCATGGTACCTGACTGTACTGCACTGTACTGCACTGCGTACCCGCATGGTACTGGATTACTGATGACTGCATGCATCGTTCGGTCATGGTAAAGTACCGCGTGGGCCCGGCCTGTCCTCTGCACATATCACGAAGCTGGGTGAGGTGTTGTCTGTACATACATACCCCGGAGCTGAGTGAGGTGTTGTCTGTACATACATACCCCGGAGCTGGGTGAGGTGTTGTCTGTACATACATACCCCGGAGCTGGGTGAGGTGTTGTATGTACATACATACCCCGGAGCTGGGTGAGGTGTTGTCTGTACATACATACCCCGGAGCTGGGTGAGGTGTTGTCTGTACATACATACCCCGGAGCTGGGTGAGGTGTTGGCTGTACATACATACCCCGGAGCTGGGTGAGGTGTTGTCTGTACATACATACCCCGGAGCTGGGTGAGGTGTTGTCTGTACATACATACCCCGGAGCTGGGTGAGGTGTTGTCTGTACATACATACCCCGGAGCTGAGTGAGGTGTTGTCTGTACATACATACCCCGGAGCTGGGTGAGGTGTTGTCTGTACATACATACCCCGGAGCTGAGTGAGGTGTTGTCTGTACATACATACCCCGGAGCTGGGTGAGGTGTTGTTTGTACATACATACCCCGGAGCTGGGTGAGGTGTTGGCTGTACATACATACCCCGGAGCTGGGTGAGGTGTTGTCTGTACATATATACCCCGGAGCTGGGTGAGGTGTTGTCTGTACATACATACCCCGGAGCTGAGTGAGGTGTTGTCTGTACATACATACCCCGGAGCTGGGTGAGGTGTTGTCTGTACATACATACCCCGGAGCTGAGTGAGGTGTTGTCTGTACATACATACCCCGGAGCTGGGTGAGGTGTTGTCTGTACATACATACCCCGGAGCTGGGTGAGGTGTTGGCTGTACATACATACCCCGGAGCTGGGTGAGGTGTTGTCTGTACATACATACCCCGGAGCTGGGTGAGGTGTTGTCTGTACATACATACCCCGGAGCTGAGTGAGGTGTTGTCTGTACATACATACCCCGGAGCTGGGTGAGGTGTTGTCTGTACATACATACCCCGGAGCTGGGTGAGGTGTTGGCTGTACATACATACCCCGGAGCTGGGTGAGGTGTTGTCTGTACATACATACCCCGGAGCTGGGTGAGGTGTTGTCTGTACATACATACCCCGGAGCTGGGTGAGGTGTTGTCTGTACATACATACCCCGGAGCTGGGTGAGGTGTTGGCTGTACATACATACCCCGGAGCTGGGTGAGGTGTTGTTTGTACATACATACCCCGGAGCTGGGTGAGGTGTTGTCTGTATTTACTCCAGAGCTGGGTGAGGTGTTGTCTGTATTTACCCCGGAGCTGGGTGAGGTGTTGCCTGTATTTACTCCGGAGCTGGATGAGGTGTTGTTTATATTTACCCCGGAGCTGGGTGAGGTGTAGTCTGTATTTACTCCGGAGCTGGGTGAGGTGTTGCCTGTATTTACTCCGGAGCTGGATGAGGTGTTGTTTATATTTACCCCGGAGCTGGGTGAGGTGTAGTCTGTATTTACCCCGGAGCCGAGTGATGTATCGACAGCTCTGACTGGCTTCAGCCTCTCGTTGTACACCGTGCCGGCCAGCTTGGCGTACTGCAGCAGCGGCACAGGCCTGAACTGGGTGACGTAGAGCCCGGCGGACAGCCAGCCGGCCAGCAGCGTCAGGTTCGGCAGCGTGGCGGACATACCGATCAGCTGGATCCTCCGCTCGACACTGCTACCGGGCAGACAGTGACGCAGCGCTCACAACAGTGGCAGGAGACAGTAGTTCCAGTAGTTCACAGGAGACAGTAGTGCCAGTAGTTCACAGGAGACAGTAATACAGTAGTTCACAGGAGACAGTAGTTTCAGTAGTTCACAGGAGACAGTAGTTCCAGTAGTTCGCAGGAGACAGTAATCCAGTAGTTCACAGGAGACAGTAGTTCCAGTAGTTCACAGGAGACAGTAGTTCCAGTAGTTCACAGGAGACAGTAGTTCCAGTAGTTCACAGGAGACAGTAGTGCCAGTAGTTCACAGGAGGCAGTAGTGCCAGTAGTTCACAGGAGACAGTAATCCAGTGGTTCACAGGAGACAGTAGTTTCAGTAGTTCACAGGAGACAGTAGTTCCAGTAGTTCACAGGAGACAGTAATCCAGTAGTTCACAGGAGACAGTAGTTCCAGTAGTTCACAGGAGACAGTAGTTCCAGTAGTTCACAGGAGACAGTAGTTCCAGTAGTTCACAGGAGACAGTAGTTCCAGTAGTTCACAGGAGACAGTAGTTCCAGTAGTTCACAGGAGACAGTAGTTCCAGTATTTCACAGGAGATAGTAGTTTCAGTAGTTCACAGGAGACAGTAGTGTCAGTAGTTCACAGGAGACAGTAGTGTCAGTAGTTCACAGGAGACAGTAGTTCCAGTAGTTCACAGGAGACAGTAGTTCCAGTAGTTCAACATGAGACAGTAGTTCCAGTAGTTCACAATAGACAGTAGTTCCAGTAGTTCACAGGAGACAGTAGTTCCAGTAGTTCACAGGATACAGTAGTTTCAGTAGTTCACAGGAGACAGTAGTGTCAGTAGTTCACAGGAGACAGTAGTTCTAGTAGTTCACAGGAGACAGTAGTTCCAGTAGTTCACAGGAGACAGTAGTTCCAGTAGTTCATATGAGACAGTAGTTCCAGTAGTTCACAGAAGACAGTAGTTCCAGTAGTTCACAGGAGACAGTAGTTACAGTAGTTCACAGGAGACAGTAGTGCCAGTAGTTCACAGGAGACAGTAGTTCCAGTAGTTCATAGGAGACAGTAGTTCCAGTAGTTCACAGGAGACAGTAGTTCCAGTAGTTCACAGGAGACAGTAGTTCCAGTAGTTCACAGGAGACAGTAGTTACAGTAGTTCACATGATACAGTAATCCAGTAGTTCACAGGAGACAGTAGTTCCAGTAGTTCACAGGAGACAGTAGTTTCAGTAGTTCACATGAGACAGTAGTTCCAGTAGTTCACAGGAGACAGTAGTTACAGTAGTTCACAGGAGACAGTAGTTTCAGTAGTTCACATGAGACAGTAGTTCCAGTAGTTCACAGGAGACAGTAGTTACAGTAGTTCACAGGAGACAGTAATCCAGTAGTTCACAGAAGACAGTAGTTCCAGTAGTTCACAGGAGACAGTAGTTCCAGTAGTCCACAGGAGACAGTAGTTTCGGTACAACGGGGGCGGTGTTCTGATGCGACAGACATCGACTTACATGCCCTGAGTGCACTGGACACTGCATGACTTCAGTATTTCCTCACCATCACACCTCAACAAACAACAAACATAGAGACAGACCCAGCTCATCTCCCACTACTGTCCGGCGCAGACTGAGCGGCCCTCAGGGACACAGCCACGCCCGTGTGTCGGCCTGCAGCCACACAGTACGCAGCTGAGATCATCCAGACCGGCCGGCCGACGCACCTGTCTGTGCGGCGATTCATATAGAGCAGTTTGGTGAGCAGCACCTCCAGCAGGTAGCCGCGCCGCGGGTCGCCCAGCAGATGGAGTTCATCGGTGACTACGCAGCCGACACGGTGAAGACAGCGGTCCTCCACCAGCCTGTAACACAGCACACGACGTCAGACGGTGCCCTCCCCCAGCACGAGCACACACCAGACCACCAGAGACACCACTACGGGCAGGAGCGCATTAGGCATTTTTAAAGATATCGAAAAAATATCACACATGGCCACCGTGAATGTCCAAGAAGATCGAGTTTTTGAATTAAAGTAAAATGTGTTGAGCGACAAAACACTACACCATTGAACACCGTCAAGCATCAAAGCTGTTCAGAAAGATCGGCTCGCCTGGGTCCGGCTCGCATGCTCGCAGACTATGGATACTCGCCTGTTGACGAGACTGTTGGCCTTCTCTATGGTGCAGATGGCGACATCGACCTTTTGTAATCCGCCGGGAGGCGCCTGGCTGCCATAAAATCCGTCCACCCGCACCCCGGCACCGGCACACACACTCTGTGGGGACAGGTACAGCAGAGGGGAGTAGTACCGTCCACCCGCACCCCGGCACACACTATGTAGGGACAGGTACAGCAGAGGGGAGTAGTACCGTCCACCCGCACCCCGGCACACACACTCTGTAGGGACAGGTACAGCAGAGGGGAGTAGTACCGTCCACCCGCACCCCGGCACACACACTCTGTAGGGACAGGTACAGCAGAGGGGAGTAGTACCGTCCACCCGCACCCCGGCACACACACTCTGTAGGGACAGGTACAGCAGAGGGGAGTAGTACCGTCCACCCGCACCCCGGCACACACACTCTGTAGGGACAGGTACAGCAGAGGGGAGTAGTACCGTCCACCCGCACCCCGGCACACACACTCTGTGGGGACAGGTACAGCAGAGGGGAGTAGTACCGTCCACCCGCACCCCGGCACACACACTATGTAGGGACAGGTACAGCAGAGGGGAGTAGTACCGTCCACCCGCACCCCGGCACACACACACTCTGTGGGGACAGGTACAGCAGAGGGGAGTAGTACCGTCCACCCGCACCCCGGCACACACACACTCTGTGGGACAGGTACAGCAGAGGGGAGTAGTACCGTCCACCCGCACCCCGGCACACACACTCTGTAGGGACAGGTACAGCAGAGGGGAGTAGTACCGTCCACCCGCACCCCGGCACACCCACTCTGTAGGGACAGGTACAGCAGAGGGGAGTAGTACCGTCCACCCGCACCCCGGCACACCCACTCTGTAGGGACAGGTACAGCAGAGGGGAGTAGTACCGTCCACCCGCACCCCGGCACACACACTCTGTAGGGACAGGTACAGCAGAGGGGAGTAGTACCGTCCACCCGCACCCCGGCACACACACACTCTGTAGGGACAGGTACAGCAGAGGGGAGTAGTACCGTCCACCCGCACCCCGGCACACACACTCTGTAGGGACAGGTACAGCAGAGGGGAGTAGTACCGTCCACCCGCACCCCGGCACACACACTATGTAGGGACAGGTACAGCAGAGGGGAGTAGTACCGTCCACCCGCACCCCGGCACACCCACTCTGTAGGGACAGGTACAGCAGAGGGGAGTAGTACCGTCCACCCGCACCCCGGCACACACACTCTGTAGGGACAGGTACAGCAGAGGGGAGTAGTACCGTCCACCCGCACCCCGGTACACACACTCTGTGGGGACAGGTACAGCAGAGGGGAGTAGTACCGTCCACCCGCACCCCGGTACACACACTCTGTAGGGACAGGTACAGCAGAGGGGAGTAGTACCGTCCCCGTCCCCCCCCCCCCCCCCCCCCGCCCCGCACCCCGGCACCGGCACACACACTCTGTAGGGACAGGTACAGCAGAGGGGAGTAGTACCGTCCACCCGCACCCCGGCACACACACTCTGTAGGGACAGGTACAGCAGAGGGGAGTAGTACCGTCCACCCGCACCCCGGTACACACACTCTGTAGGGACAGGTACAGCAGAGGGGAGTAGTACCGTCCCCGTCCCCCCCCCCCCGCCCCGCACCCCGGCACCGGCACACACACTCTGTAGGGACAGGTACAGCAGAGGGGAGTAGTACCGTCCACCCGCACCCCGGCACACACACTCTGTAGGGACAGGTACAGCAGAGGGGAGTAGTACCGTCCACCCCGCACCCCGGCACACACACTCTGTGGGGACAGGTACAGCAGAGGGGAGTAGTACCGTCCACCCGCACCCCGGTACACACACTCTGTGGGGACAGGTACAGCAGAGGGGAGTAGTACCGTCCACCCGCACCCCGGCACACACACTCTGTGGGGACAGGTACAGCAGAGGGGAGTAGTACCGTCCACCCGCACCCCGGCACACACACTATGTAGGGACAGGTACAGCAGAGGGGAGTAGTACCGTCCACCCGCACCCCGGCACACACACTATGTAGGGACAGGTACAGCAGAGGGGAGTAGTACCGTCCACCCGCACCCCGGTACACACACTCTGTGGGGACAGGTACAGCAGAGGGGAGTAGTACCGTCCACCAGCACCCCGGCACACACACTCTGTAGGGACAGGTACAGCAGAGGGGAGTAGTACCGTCCACCCGCACCCCGGTACACACACTCTGTAGGGACAGGTACAGCAGAGGGGAGTAGTACCGTCCACCCGCACCCCGGTACACACACTCTGTAGGGACAGGTACAGCAGAGGGGAGTAGTACCGTCCACCCGCACCCCGGTACACACACTCTGTAGGGACAGGTACAGCAGAGGGAGTAGTACCGTCCACCCGCACCCCGGCACACACACTCTGTAGGGACAGGTACAGCAGAGGGGAGTAGTACCGTCCACCCGCACCCCGGCACACACACTCTGTGGGGACAGGTACAGCAGAGGGGAGTAGTACCGTCCACCCGCACCCCGGTACACACACTCTGTGGGGACAGGTACAGCAGAGGGGAGTAGTACCGTCCACCCGCACCCCGGTACACACACTCTGTGGGGACAGGTACAGCAGAGGGGAGTAGTACCGTCCACCCGCACCCCGGTACACACACTCTGTGGGGACAGGTACAGCAGAGGGGAGTAGTACCGTCCACCCGCACCCCGGTACACACACTCTGTAGGGACAGGTACAGCAGAGGGGAGTAGTACCGTCCACCCGCACCCCGGCACACACACTGTAGGGACAGGTACAGCAGAGGGGAGTAGTACCGTCCACTCGCACCCCGGCACACCCACTCTGTAGGGACAGGTACAGCAGAGGGGAGTAGTACCGTCCACCCGCACCCCGGCACACACACTCTGTAGGGACAGGTACAGCAGAGGGGAGTAGTACCGTCCACCCGCACCCCGGCACACACACTCTGTGGGGACAGGTACAGCAGAGGGGAGTAGTACCGTCCACCCGCACCCCGACACACACACTCTGTGGGGACAGGTACAGCAGAGGGGAGTAGTACCGTCCACCCGCACCCCGGCACACACACACTCTGTGGGGACAGGTACAGCAGAGGGGAGTAGTACCGTCCACCCGCACCCCGGCACACACACTCTGTGGGGGACAGGTACAGCAGAGGGGAGTAGTACCGTCCACCCGCACCCCGGCACACACACTCTGTGGGGGACAGGTACAGCAGAGGGGAGTAGTACCGTCCACCCGCACCCCGGCACACACACACTCTGTGGGGACAGGTACAGCAGAGGGGAGTAGTACCGTCCCCGTCCCCCCCCCCCCCCCCCCCCCGCCCCGCACCCCGGCACCGGCACACACACTCTGTAGGGACAGGTACAGCAGAGGGGAGTAGTACCGTCCACCCGCACCCCGGTACACACACTCTGTGGGGACAGGTACAGCAGAGGGGAGTAGTACCGTCCACCCGCACCCCGGCACACACACTCTGTGGGGACAGGTACAGCAGAGGGGAGTAGTACCGTCCACCCGCACCCCGGCACACCCACTCTGTAGGGACAGGTACAGCAGAGGGGAGTAGTACCGTCCACCCGCACCCCGGCACACACACTCTGTAGGGACAGGTACAGCAGAGGGGAGTAGTACCGTCCACCCGCACCCCGGCACACCCACTCTGTAGGGACAGGTACAGCAGAGGGGAGTAGTACCGTCCACCCGCACCCCGGCACACACTATGTAGGGACAGGTACAGCAGAGGGGAGTAGTACCGTCCACCCGCACCCCGGCACACACACTCTGTAGGGACAGGTACAGCAGAGGGGAGTAGTACCGTCCACCCGCACCCCGGTACACACACTCTGTAGGGACAGGTACAGCAGAGGGGAGTAGTACCGTCCACCCGCACCCCGGTACACACACTATGTAGGGACAGGTACAGCAGAGGGGAGTAGTACCGTCCACCCGCACCCCGGCACACACACTCTGTAGGGACAGGTACAGCAGAGGGGAGTAGTACCGTCCACCCGCACCCCGGCACCGGCACACACACTCTGTAGGGACAGGTACAGCAGAGGGGAGTAGTACCGTCCACCCGCACCCCGACACACACACTCTGTAGGGACAGGTACAGCAGAGGGGAGTAGTACCGTCCACCCGCACCCCGGTACACACTATGTAGGGACAGGTACAGCAGAGGGGAGTAGCACCGTCCACCCGCACCCCGGCACACACACACTCTGTAGGGACAGGTACAGCAGAGGGGAGTAGTACCGTCCACCCGCACCCCGGCACCGGTACACACACTCTGTAGGGACAGGTACAGCAGAGGGGAGTAGTACCGTCCACCCGCACCCCGGCACCGGTACACACACTCTGTAGGGACAGGTACAGCAGAGGGGAGTAGTACCGTCCACCCGCACCCCGGCACCGGCACACACACTCTGTAGGGACAGGTACAGCAGAGGGGAGTAGTACCGTCCACCCGCACCCCGGCACACACACTCTGTAGGGACAGGTACAGCAGAGGGGAGTAGTACCGTCCACCCGCACCCCGGCACACACACTCTGTAGGGACAGGTACAGCAGAGGGGAGTAGTACCGTCCACCCGCACCCCGGCACACCACTCTGTAGGGACAGGTACAGCAGAGGGGAGTAGTACCGTCCACCCGCACCCCGGTACACACACTCTGTAGGGACAGGTACAGCAGAGGGGAGTAGTACCGTCCACCCGCACCCCGGCACACACACTGTAGGGACAGGTACAGCAGAGGGGAGTAGTACCGTCCACCCGCACCCCGGCACACACACTCTGTAGGGACAGGTACAGCAGAGGGGAGTAGTACCGTCCACCCGCACCCCGGCACACCCACTCTGTAGGGACAGGTACAGCAGAGGGGAGTAGTACCGTCCACCCGCACCCCGGTACACACACTCTGTAGGGACAGGTACAGCAGAGGGGAGTAGTACCGTCCACCCGCACCCCGGCACACACACTCTGTAGGGACAGGTACAGCAGAGGGGAGTAGTACCGTCCACCCGCACCCCGGCACACACACTCTGTGGGGACAGGTACAGCAGAGGGGAGTAGTACCGTCCACCCGCACCCCGGCACACACACTCTGTAGGGACAGGTACAGCAGAGGGGAGTAGTACCGTCCACCCGCACCCCGGCACACACACTCTGTAGGGACAGGTACAGCAGAGGGGAGTAGTACCGTCCACCCGCACCCCGGCACACACACTCTGTAGGGACAGGTACAGCAGAGGGGAGTAGTACCGTCCACCCGCACCCCGACACACACTATGTAGGGACAGGTACAGCAGAGGGGAGTAGTACCGTCCCCGTCCCGTCCCCCCCCCCGCACCCCGGCACCGGCACACACACGCTGTGGGGACAGGTACAAGGAATGTGGAACATGACCATAATCATCCCACCTTCTCATCATCACCACCGTCATACATTGCGGCAATCACACATGCCATTCGGTGGCAGATGCAGCGGAAGAGGATGGTCTAACCATCAGCAGCATCACCACCGTCATACATTGCGGCAATCACACATGCCATTCGGTGGCAGATGCAGCGGAAGAGGATGGTCTAACCATCAGCATCATCACCACCGTCATACATTGCGGCAATCACACATGCCATTCGGTGGCAGATGCAGCGGAAGAGGATGGTCAGCATCATCACCATCAGCATCATCATCATCGTGTTTCAACATCAAAGCACGTCAAACATTCGCCACCAAATTCTGCAGATGAGCTGGAACTACATTATCGGATGGTTGGGCTCAGGGCCCACAGAACAAGCTCTGCTTAGCATAAGCCTCTGATCCCAGAAATCCAGCAATTCAAATATTCCGACTAAATTAATGTAAAAAATAATAATCATCATCATAACGTGTCACCCTGATCAAATTAACTACAATCATGATCATATGTTTGGCATCATGAGTGAAAGCACCAAATACGTTGGACTGTGGATTCTTCACTTTTCTTCGGTAAGTAGAGCTTATGATGGTATCCCTCAACCTTACCAGCCTAGGATTTTGTCCCGGTCGTGGAAGCCGCAGTACATCGTTTAAGAGTTTATTTTTATATTCATGCTTTGCAAACCTTAATTGCCTGGCAACTTGTTTAGTTTACGGACGCAAGATGGACAAATAATTATTGATTTGACTTAAATTCGACCTCTGCCAGTTTTGTTAATTTTACTTAGATTCAAACTCCGCCAGTTACTGTTAATTTCACTTGATAGCATGATTCAGATTCCCGGGTGCATGTTAGTCTAGAAAGCCTCGCATGTCGAACTACACCCCGCGCTCTCAGCCGAACGCTCTGATCTTACCGTAAGCGGCCTCTACCACCGGGTGAGGGAGGGCGGGGAGGGCGGGGGCAGCCCACTCCGAGACGGGTGGGTAGCGTGTGACCCGTGTGGCTGGCGTGCCAGTGTAGGGGGGGGGGGGTAGAGCTCGGTATGATCACTAGCCAGAGCAGGATGGAGCCGGATACCGCACGCCGCTCCTCATAACGTGACCACGGCCAGTGTATAGGAACATCCGCAGCCACACACTCACGCACACACGCACTTAACCATACATACACGCAACAGTACAGTGGTGCAGGCACATTAGTTTGTCGCACATTTATGACTTAGAAGCATAGCTGCTATGGATATTGTGATACAGTCAAGATGTAGATCAGAAGTGGTTTATCTCAGCAGGCTATCAGAGACATAATCTTAGATGGAAAACAAAGGGTGATGCATAATCTGAGTATCACGAGTTCGGTGCAAACGCTCATGGCACCGCCACAAATGCCAGTCATATCATACATAAATCACCAGAACTATGGACCCTCCGAGATCATTACTTCTTGGGAAAAAATGGGATGAAGGCAAATTGTGTATAGAGTGCATGGAGACAATGTTGGGTGTATGTTGTGTAAATTGAGACAAGCTTGTAGCAGGGTTGTGCTCGACTCAGATTTTTTAGACTGACTCGACTCTGACTCATTTACGAAGGGACTCTGACTCAACTCTGACTCAAGCGGGACAATTATTTGTTTTGAGTCGACTCAGCTTTGACTCATTTGCTTTTACCCCCGACTCAACTCTGACTCAAGCGGGTTTGTTTGTTTGTTGTTTAATCGACTCAACTTTGACTCATGTGAAAATTGCTTGAGTCGACTCATTTTGACCTCAAGTTCAACTAACTTAACGACTTTGATTCAAATGTATTTGACTTGCAAAAACTCATTAGAATATTATATCATATATGTACACACTTGTATTTTGATTTACTCTGGATCAAGGCACATTAATGAATATTGCATTATCATAAATATCTACTGCATCCAGCTGCATTGTAAACTATATTCAAATATATATGTTCCCAATAACAATAATAATAATAATAATGATAATTATTATTATTATTATTATTATTATTTCGCACCAGCACAGGTACGTATTGTTTATGTTATTGATTTATGTGGGTTTGAAAAGCACTCTAGAACATTGTTTTGACCCCTTTATTATTGAGTTGCTCCCATTGTTTGTTTGTTATATCAGATGTGACTTTGACTTGTAAGAGGATGAGTCGACTCAGCTTTGACTCAAGCAGCATCCAGGTGACTCAACTTTGACTCAGGCGACATCCATGCGACTTCGCTCTGACTCAACTCAAACCCCTATTTTGATTAAGCGACTCGACTCTGACTCAAGTTGAGTCCTTATTTTTTTTAAGCGACTCAACTCTGACTCAAGGCGAGACCTTATTTTTCTTAAGCGACTCGACTCTGACTCAAGTTGATTTGAGTCAGAGTTGAGTCAAATCTGACTCACCGACTCTGAGTCGAGCACAACCCTGGCTTGTAGCGCCTGTCAAACCCCCCTCCCCCCCCCCCCCCCATTTCGCTAAAACGTTTCTTATCGCATCACACAAATTGGTATAACTGTGCTGCAAAATAAAAATACATTGAAACATCATAACAACCGTGAGAAGTGTAAACGTTTTTTCCACGTGACGACTACTTCCTGTAATGATCTCAAAGTGGACGAGATAACCGATAATCCGGGATTCCATGCTCACTGGAATCCCGGATTCATTAGCGGTCGAATGATTTATTGGTCTTCATCGATTGATTAGGAAATGTCAAGACGGGGGACCGAGACGTGGACGGGGGACGGGGGACGGGGGACGGGGGACGGTGGACGGTGGACGGTGGACGGTGGACGGTGGGCGGTGGACGGTGAACGGTGAACGGTGGACGGTGGACGGTGGACGGTGGACGGTGGACGGTGGACAGGGGACAGGGGACGGGGGACGGGGGACGGGGGACGGGGGACGGGGGACGGGGGACGGGAGACGGGGGACGGGGGACGGGGGACGGGGGACGGGGGACGAGGGACGGTGGACGGGGGACGGGGGACGGGGGACGGGGGACGGGGGACGGGGGACGGGGGACGGGGGGACGGGGGACGGGGGACGGGGGACGGGGGACGAGGGACGGGGGACGGGGGACGGGGGACGGGGGACGGGGGACGGGGGACGGGGGACGGGGGACGGGGGACGGGGGACGGAGACGGGGGACGGGGGGGATAACCCGTCCATCTCGCGCCGGCGACAGTGAAGGTCATGCGAGCTGACACGGTCGCCCGTCCAGCCACAAGGCGGCCCGTCCAGCCACGAGGCGGCCCCCGCTGAACACCCTGCTCTCTGTCCACTGGACAGCGGCTCGTCGGGTAGACGAAAATCAGAGCGGCCATCTCGGTCCTCCTGATATCCGGGGGCCTCCCGCTCTCCGATCTGCGCCGTAGATGTGCCGGTGTCGACCAGCGACAGATCCCAGCACGGGTTCACGGTCATACCATTCAAGTGGAATGCATGATGCAACTATGAGACCAAACATGGCTGAACAGCATACGATAAACACATAATCGGTTGAGTACCGAGTTATTCTCCACCGTGATGCCGAGGCCATGTGTTTCACTATCCCCGACCAGCTTGGGGTAGAGTTTCGGGATACTGTGGTTTGTATTCTAATATCATGAGAAGCAGTGAGTTTTATGTAGATATCACCGCAAATCAGGCTCCTTGTCGGAACCGCGATTGATAGATGACAAACCCATGTCATTGTATTCAGATGTGCACATTCTCCACAAAACCTCTCGAACCAAATCCATTATATATATTGTTGCCAAAGTGCGACATTTCTTCCAAAGAAACGGAGTGGTTCTCGTTTCTCGTTGGAGGTCGTTGTGTAGAAGTGGAGCGTGAACAGGGTATAGGAGACGGGGCCTGGGTCTCACCTGCAGATACAGGGTCTTCTCACGTGCCAGACTGACGAAGGGCACCACCACGATGGCCTTGCGCTTCTGCTGCGTCACTCTGCGCAGTAGCAGAATCTCTGCCACCATTGTCTTCCCTGCAACGCCCGGGGCGAGTCAGAAAACACCTCAACTCAAAGTGGAAACGATGTTTTGTAGCACTGTTTAAATGCCGTCTTATGCCATCCCGTGAAGATGCCTTGAGCAGTTGATGAGTATTCATCAACTGTTGGGTGTTTGTATTGTGGTTGCTGATTCCTATGAGGTTTCTGGGCACTGATTATTGGAGTATATTCATTAGCCGATACATATTGATTTACTGTTCGTGTTCCGGTTGCTGACAATGTTTGCCACCTTTTTTCGGCGCGAGCGCATGTGATGAAAACAATGCGCAATGATCACCGTTGGTTTAGGTGATAAATCACTCAGCATATATACCAGCTGTCGGCATCAACTGAGTAATCCGAGCACATTACGATAACTCGGCTGCGGTGCACAAGCCACTTCACGCTGCCAGCAGTGCCGCAAGGTCGGGCGACCTTGCTTGGTGTTTGGCCCCACGTGACTGTGAAATGGTTCTGGCCGGCCGCATCACTCAGACTTTCCATCGGCGAACATCGCACTGCACTCCAACGTATCGACACCGCGGCTATCTCACAAACAAACTTATGCAACCAGAATAGCATATGTCCAGTGCAGTCTCCACTGTGGTGTCAGCCATCCGCCCCAGTCTCCTCTGTGGTGTCAGCCATCCGCCCCAGTCTCCTCTGTGGTGTCAGCCATCCGCCCTAGTCTCCTCTGTGGTGTCAGCCCTCCGCCCAGTCTCCTCTGTGGTGTCAGCCCTCCGCCCCAGTCTCCTCTGTGGTGTCAGCCCTCCGCCCCAGTCTCCTCTGTAGTGTCGGCCCTCCGCCCCAGTCTCCTCTGTGGTGTCAGCCCTCTGCCCCAGTATCCACTGTGGTGTCGGCCATCCGCCCCAGTCTCCACTGTGGTGTCAGCCCTCCGCCCCAGTCTCCTCTGTGGTGTCAGCCATCCGCCCCAGTCTCCACTGTGGTGTCAGCCATCCGCCCCAGTCTCCTCTGTGGTGTCAGCCATCCGCCCCAGTCTCCACTGTGGTGTCAACCCTCCGCCCCAGTCTCCTCTGTGGTGTCAGCCATCCGCCCCAGTCTCCTCTGTGGTGTCAGCCATCCGCCCCAGTCTCCACTGTGGTGTCAGCCATCCGCCCCAGTCTCCACTGTGGTGTCAGCCCTCCGCCCCAGTCTCCACTGTGGTGTCAGCCATCCGCCCCAGTCTCCACTGTGGTGTCAGCCATCCGCCCCAGTCTCCACTGTGGTGTCAGCCCTCCGCTCCAGTCTCCTCTGTGGTGTCAGCCCTCCGCCCCAGTCTCCACTGTGGTGTCAGCCCTCCGCCCCAGTCTCCACTGTGGTGTCAGCCCTCCGCCCCAGTCTCCACTGTGGTGTCAGCCCTCCGCCCCAGTCTCCACTGTGGTGTCAGCCATCCGCCCCAGTCTCCTCTGTGGTGTCAGCCATCCGCCCCAGTCTCCACTGTGGTGTCAGCCATCCGCCCCAGTCTCCACTGTGGTGTCAGCCATCCGCCCCAGTCTCCACTGTGGTGTCAGCCATCCGCCCCAGTCTCCACTGTGGTGTCAGCCCTCCGCCCCAGTCTCCACTGTGGTGTCAGCCATCCGCCCCAGTCTCCACTGTGGTGTCAGCCATCCGCCCCAGTCTCCACTGTGGTGTCAGCCCTCCGCCCCAGTCTCCACTGTAGTGTCAGCCCTCCGCCCCAGTCTCCACTGTGGTGTCAGCCCTCCGCTCCAGTCTCCACTGTGGTGTCAGCCATCCGCCCCAGTCTCCACTGTGGTGTCAGCCATCCGCCCCAGTCTCCACTGTGGTGTCAGCCATCCGCCCCAGTCTCCACTGTGGTGTCAGCCATCCGCCCCAGTCTCCTCTGTGGTGTCAGCCCTCCGCCCCAGTCTCTACTGTGGTGTCAGCCATCCGCCCCAGTCTCCTCTGTGGTGTCAGCCATCCGCCCCAGTCTCCACTGTGGTGCCAGCCATCCGCCCCAGTCTCCACTGTGGTGTCAGCCCTCTGCCCCAGTCTCCACTGTGGTGTCGGCCCTCCGCTCCAGTCTCCACTGCCCTCCGCCCCAGTCTCCTCTGTGGTGTCAGCCATCCGCCCCAGTCTCCACTGTGGTGTCAGCCATCCGCCCCAGTCTCCACTGTGGTGTCAGCCATCCGCCCCAGTCTCCACTGTGGTGTCAGCCCTCTGCCCCAGTCTCCACTGTGGTGTCGGCCATCCGCCCCAGTCTCCACTGTGGTGTCAGCCCTCCGCCCCAGTCTCCACTGTGGTGTCAGCCCTCCGCTCCAGTCTCCACTGTGGTGTCAGCCATCCGCCCCAGTCTCCACTGTGGTGTCAGCCCTCCGCCCCAGTCTCCAATGTGGTGTCAGCCCTCCGCTCCAGTCTCCACTGTGGTGTCAGCCATCCGCCCCAGTCTCCACTGTGGTGTCAGCCATCCGCCCCAGTCTCCACTGTGGTGTCAGCCATCCGCCCCAGTCTCCACTGTGGTGTCAGCCATCCGCCCCAGTCTCCTCTGTGGTGTCAGCCCTCCGCCCCAGTCTCCACTGTGGTGTCAGCCATCCGCCCCAGTCTCCTCTGTGGTGTCAGCCATCCGCCCCAGTCTCCACTGTGGTGTCAGCCATCCGCCCCAGTCTCCACTGTGGTGTCAGCCCTCTGCCCCAGTCTCCACTGTGGTGTCGGCCCTCCGCTCCAGTCTCCACTGCCCTCCGCCCCAGTCTCCTCTGTGGTGTCAGCCATCCGCCCCAGTCTCCATTGTGGTGTCAGCCATCCGCTCCAGTCTCCACTGTGGTGTCAGCCATCCGCCCCAGTCTCCACTGTGGTGTCAGCCCTCTGCCCCAGTCTCCACTGTGGTGTCGGCCCTCCGCTCCAGTCTCCACTGTGGTGTCAGCCCTCCGCTCCAGTCTCCACTGTGGTGTCATCCCTCCGCCCCAGTCTCCACTGTGGTGTCATCCCTCCGCCCCAGTCTCCACTGTGGTGTCAGCCCTCTGCCCCAGTCTCCACTGTGGTGTCGGCCCTCCGCTCCAGTCTCCACTGTGGTGTCAGCCCTCCGCTCCAGTCTCCACTGTGGTGTCATCCCTCCGCCCCAGTCTCCACTGTGGTGTCAGCCCTCTGCCCCAGTCTCCACTGTGGTGTCGGCCCTCCGCTCCAGTCTCCACTGTGGTGTCAGCCCTCCGCCCCAGTCTCCACTGTGGTGTCGGCCCTCCGCTCCAGTCTCCACTGTGGTGTCATCACTCCGCCCCAGTCTCCACTGTGGTGTCAGCCCTCCGCCCCAGTCTCCACTGTGGTGTCAGCCATCCGCCCCAGTCTCCTCTGTGGTGTCAGCCATCCGCCCCAGTCTCCACTGTGGTGTCAGCCATCCGCCCCAGTCTCCACTGTGGTGTCAGCCCTCTGCCCCAGTCTCCACTGTGGTGTCGGCCCTCCGCTCCAGTCTCCACTGCCCTCCGCCCCAGTCTCCTCTGTGGTGTCAGCCATCCGCCCCAGTCTCCACTGTGGTGTCAGCCATCCGCCCCAGTCTCCACTGTGGTGTCAGCCATCCGCCCCAGTCTCCACTGTGGTGTCAGCCCTCTGCCCCAGTCTCCACTGTGGTGTCGGCCATCCGCCCCAGTCTCCACTGTGGTGTCAGCCCTCCGCCCCAGTCTCCACTGTGGTGTCAGCCCTCTGCCCCAGTCTCCACTGTGGTGTCGGCCCTCCGCTCCAGTCTCCACTGTGGTGTCAGCCCTCCGCTCCAGTCTCCACTGTGGTGTCATCCCTCCGCCCCAGTCTCCACTGTGGTGTCAGCCCTCTGCCCCAGTCTCCACTGTGGTGTCGGCCCTCCGCTCCAGTCTCCACTGTGGTGTCAGCCCTCCGCCCCAGTCTCCACTGTGGTGTCGGCCCTCCGCTCCAGTCTCCACTGTGGTGTCATCCCTCCGCCCCAGTCTCCACTGTGGTGTCGGCCCTCCGCTCCAGTCTCCACTGTGGTGTCATCCCTCCGCCCCAGTCTCCACTGTGGTGTCGACCCTCCGCCCCAGTCTCCACTGTGGTGTCGGCCCTCCGCCCAAGTCTCCACTGTGGTGTCGACCCTCCGCCCCAGTATCCACTGTGGTGTCGACCCTCCGCCCCAGTCTCCACTGTGGTGTCGACCCTCCGCCCCAGTCTCCACTGTGGTGTCGGCCCTCCGCCCCAGTCTCCACTGTGGTGTCGGCCCTCCGCCCCAGTCTCCACTGTGGTGTCAGCCCTCTGCCCCAGTCTCCACTGTGGTGTCGGCCCTCCGCCCCAGTCTCCACTGTGGTGTCAGCCATCCGCCCCAGTCTCCACTGTGGTGTCGGCCCTCCGCCCCAGTCTCCACTGTGGTGTCAGCCATCCGCCCCAGTCTCCACTGTGGTGTCAGCCCTCTGCCCCAGTCTCCACTGTGGTGTCGGCCCTCCGCCCCAGTCTCCACTGTGGTGTCGGCCCTCCGCCCCAGTCTCCACTGTGGTGTCGGCCCTCCGCCCCAGTCTCCACTGTGGTGTCGGCCCTCCGCCCCAGTCTCCACTGTGGTGTCAGCCATCCGCCCCAGTCTCCACTGTGGTGTCAGCCATCCGCCCCAGTCTCCACTGTGGTGTCGGCCCTCCGCCCCAGTCTCCACTGTGGTGTCGACCCTCCGCTCCAGTCTCCACTGTGGTGTCGGCCCTCCGCCCCAGTCTCCACTGTGGTGTCGACCCTCCGCCCCAGTCTCCACTGTGGTGTCGGCCCTCCGCCCCAGTCTCCACTGTGGTGTCGGCCCTCCGCCCCAGTCTCCACTGTGGTGTCGGCCCTCCGCCCCAGTCTCCACTGTGGTGTCGACCCTCCGCCCCAGTCTCCACTGTGGTGTCGGCCCTCCGCCCCAGTCTCCACTGTGGTGTCGGCCCTCCGCCCCAGTCTCCACTGTGGTGTCAGCCCTCCGCCCCAGTCTCCACTGTGGTGTCGGCCCTCCGCCCCAGTCTCCACTGTGGTGTCGGCCCTCCGCCCCAGTCTCCACTGTGGTGTCAGCCCTCCGCCCCAGTCTCCACTGTGGTGTCGGCCCTCCGCCCCAGTCTCCACTGTGGTGTCGACCCTCCGCCCCAGTCTCCTCTGTGGTGTCGGCCCTCCGCCCCAGTCTCCACTGTGGTGTCGGCCCTCCGCCCCAGTCTCCACTGTGGTGTCGGCCCTCCGCCCCAGTCTCCTCTGTGGTGTCGGCCCTCCGCCCCAGTCTCCACTGTGGTGTCGGCCCTCCGCCCCAGTCTCCACTGTGGTGTCGGCCCTCCGCCCCAGTCTCCACTGTGGTGTCGGCCCTCCGCCCCAGTCTCCACTGTGGTGTCGGCCCTCCGCCCCAGTCTCCACTGTGGTGTCGACCCTCCGCCCCAGTCTCCTCTGTGGTGTCGGCCCTCCGCCCCAGTCTCCACTGTGGTGTCGGCCCTCCGCCCCAGTCTCCACTGTGGTGTCGGCCCTCCGCCCCAGTCTCCTCTGTGGTGTCGGCCCTCCGCCCCAGTCTCCACTGTGGTGTCGGCCCTCCGCCCCAGTCTCCACTGTGGTGTCGGCCCTCCGCCCCAGTCTCCACTGTGGTGTCGGCCCTCCGCCCCAGTCTCCACTGTGGTGTCGGCCCTCCGCCCCAGTCTCCACTGTGGTGTCGGCCCTTCGCCCCAGTCTCCACTGTGGTGTCGGCCCTCCGCCCCAGTATCCACTGTGGTGTCGGCCCTCCGCCCCAGTCTCCACTGTGGTGTCGGCCCTCCGCCCCAGTATCCACTGTGGTGTCGGCCCTCCGCCCCAGTCTCCACTGTGGTGTCGGCCCTCCGCCCCAGTCTCCACTGTGGTGTCAGCCCTCCGCCCCAGTCTCCACTGTGGTGTCGGCCCTCCGCCCCAGTCTCCACTGTGGTGTCGACCCTCCGCCCCAGTCTCCTCTGTGGTGTCGGCCCTCCGCCCCAGTCTCCACTGTGGTGTCGGCCCTCCGCCCCAGTCTCCACTGTGGTGTCGGCCCTCCGCCCCAGTCTCCTCTGTGGTGTCGGCCCTCCGCCCCAGTCTCCACTGTGGTGTCGGCCCTCCGCCCCAGTCTCCACTGTGGTGTCGGCCCTCCGCCCCAGTCTCCACTGTGGTGTCGGCCCTCCGCCCCAGTCTCCACTGTGGTGTCGGCCCTCCGCCCCAGTCTCCACTGTGGTGTCGACCCTCCGCCCCAGTCTCCTCTGTGGTGTCGGCCCTCCGCCCCAGTCTCCACTGTGGTGTCGGCCCTCCGCCCCAGTCTCCACTGTGGTGTCGGCCCTCCGCCCCAGTCTCCTCTGTGGTGTCGGCCCTCCGCCCCAGTCTCCACTGTGGTGTCGGCCCTCCGCCCCAGTCTCCACTGTGGTGTCGGCCCTCCGCCCCAGTCTCCACTGTGGTGTCGGCCCTCCGCCCCAGTCTCCACTGTGGTGTCGGCCCTCCGCCCCAGTCTCCACTGTGGTGTCGGCCCTTCGCCCCAGTCTCCACTGTGGTGTCGGCCCTCCGCCCCAGTATCCACTGTGGTGTCGGCCCTCCGCCCCAGTCTCCACTGTGGTGTCGGCCCTCCGCCCCAGTATCCACTGTGGTGTCGGCCCTCCGCCCCAGTCTCCACTGTGGTGTCGGCCCTCCGCCCCAGTCTCCACTGTGGTGTCGGCCCTCCGCCCCAGTATCCACTGTGGTGTCGGCCCTCCGCCCCAGTCTCCACTGTGGTGTCGGCCCTCCGCCCCAGTCTCCACTGTGGTGTCGGCCCTCCGCCCCAGTCTCCACTGTGGTGTCAGCCCTCCGCCCCAGTCTCCACTGTGGTGTCGGCCCTCCGCCCCAGTCTCCACTGTGGTGTCGGCCCTCCGCCCCAGTCTCCACTGTGGTGTCGGCCCTCCGCCCCAGTCTCCACTGTGGTGTCGGCCCTCCGCCCCAGTCTCCACTGTGGTGTCGGCCCTCCGCCCCAGTCTCCACTGTGGTGTCGGCCCTCCGCCCCAGTCTCCACTGTGGTGTCGGCCCTCCGCCCCAGTCTCCACTGTGGTGTCGGCCCTCCGCCCCAGTCTCCACTGTGGTGTCGGCCCTCCGCCCCAGTCTCCACTGTGGTGTCGGCCCTCCGCCCCAGTCTCCACTGTGGTGTCGGCCCTCCGCCCCAGTCTCCACTGTGGTGTCAGCCCTCCGCCCCAGTATCCACTGTGGTGTCGGCCCTCCGCCCCAGTCTCCACTGTGGTGTCGGCCCTCCGCCCCAGTCTCCACTGTGGTGTCGGCCCTCCGCCCCAGTCTCCACTGTGGTGTCGGCCCTCTGCCCCAGTCTCCTCTGTGGTGTCGGCCCTCCGCCCCAGTCTCCACTGTGGTGTCGGCCCTCCGCCCCAGTCTCCACTGTGGTGTCGGCCCTCCGCCCCAGTCTCCACTGTGGTGTCGGCCCTCCGCCCCAGTCTCCACTGTGGTGTCGGCCCTCCGCCCCAGTCTCCACTGTGGTGTCGGCCCTCCGCCCCAGTCTCCACTGTGGTGTCGGCCCTCCGCCCCAGTCTCCACTGTGGTGTCGGCCCTCCGCCCCAGTCTCCACTGTGGTGTCGGCCCTCCGCCCCAGTCTCCACTGTGGTGTCGGCCCTCTGCCCCAGTCTCCACTGTGGTGTCGGCCCTCCGCCCCAGTCTCCACTGTGGTGTCGGCCCTCCGCCCCAGTCTCCTCTGTGGTGTCAGCCATCCGCCCCAGTCTCCACTGTGGTGTCAGCCCTCCGCCCCAGTCTCCACTGTGGTGTCAGCCCTCCGCCCCAGTCTCCACTGTGGTGTCGGCCCTCCGCCCCAGTCTCCACTGTGGTGTCGGCCCTCCGCCCCAGTCTCCACTGTGGTGTCGGCCCTCCGCCCCAGTCTCCACTGTGGTGTCGGCCCTCCGCCCCAGTCTCCACTGTGGTGTCGGCCCTCCGCCCCAGTCTCCACTGTGGTGTCGGCCCTCCGCCCCAGTCTCCACTGTGGTGTCGGCCCTTCGCCCCAGTCTCCACTGTGGTGTCGGCCCTCCGCCCCAGTATCCACTGTGGTGTCGGCCCTCCGCCCCAGTCTCCACTGTGGTGTCGGCCCTCCGCCCCAGTATCCACTGTGGTGTCGGCCCTCCGCCCCAGTCTCCACTGTGGTGTCGGCCCTCCGCCCCAGTCTCCACTGTGGTGTCGGCCCTCCGCCCCAGTCTCCACTGTGGTGTCGGCCCTCCGCCCCAGTCTCCACTGTGGTGTCGGCCCTCCGCCCCAGTCTCCACTGTGGTGTCGGCCCTCCGCCCCAGTCTCCACTGTGGTGTCGGCCCTCCGCCCCAGTCTCCACTGTGGTGTCGGCCCTCTGCCCCAGTCTCCACTGTGGTGTCGGCCCTCCGCCCCAGTCTCCACTGTGGTGTCGGCCCTCCGCCCCAGTCTCCTCTGTGGTGTCAGCCATCCGCCCCAGTCTCCACTGTGGTGTCAGCCCTCCGCCCCAGTCTCCACTGTGGTGTCAGCCCTCCGCCCCAGTCTCCACTGTGGTGTCGGCCCTCCGCCCCAGTCTCCACTGTGGTGTCGGCCCTCCGCCCCAGTCTCCACTGTGGTGTCGGCCCTCTGCCCCAGTCTCCACTGTGGTGTCGGCCCTCCGCCCCAGTCTCCACTGTGGTGTCGGCCCTCTGCCCCAGTCTCCACTGTGGTGTCGGCCCTCCGCCCCAGTCTCCACTGTGGTGTCGGCCCTCCGCCCCAGTCTCCACTGTGGTGTCGGCCCTCCGCCCCAGTCTCCACTGTGGTGTCGGCCCTCCGCCCCAGTCTCCACTGTGGTGTCGGCCCTCTGCCCCAGTCTCCACTGTGGTGTCGGCCCTCCGCCCCAGTCTCCACTGTGGTGTCGGCCTCCGCCCCAGTCTCCACTGTGGTGTCGGCCCTCCGCCCCAGTCTCCACTGTGGTGTCGGCCCTCCGCCCCAGTCTCCACTGTGGTGTCGGCCCTCCGCCCCAGTCTCCACTGTGGTGTCGGCCCTCCGCCCCAGTCTCCACTGTGGTGTCGGCCCTCCGCCCCAGTCTCCTCTGTGGTGTCGGCCCTCCGCCCCAGTCTCCACTGTGGTGTCGGCCCTCCGCCCCAGTCTCCACTGTGGTGTCGGCCCTCCGCCCCAGTCTCCACTGTGGTGTCGACCCTCCGCCCCAGTCTCCACTGTGGTGTCGGCCCTCCGCCCCAGTCTCCTCTGTGGTGTCGGCCCTTCGCCCCAGTCTCCACTGTGGTGTCGGCCCTCCGCCCCAGTCTCCACTGTGGTGTCGGCCCTTCGCCCCAGTCTCCTCTGTGGTGTCGGGCCTCTGCCCCAGACTCCACTGTGGTGTCGGCCCTCCGCCCCAGTCTCCACTGTGGTGTCGGCCCTTCGCCCCAGTCTCCTCTGTGGTGTCGGGCCTCTGCCCCAGACTCCACTGTGGTGTCGGCCCTCCGCCCCAGTCTCCACTGTGGTGTCGGCCCTCCGCCCCAGACTCCACTGTGGTGTCGGGCCTCTGCCCCAGTCTCCTCTGTGGTGTCGGCCCTCTGCCCCAGTCTCCACTGTGGTGTCGGCCCTCCGCCCCAGTCTCCACTGTGGTGTCGGCCCTCCGCCCCAGTCTCCACTGTGGTGTCGGCCCTCTGCCCCAGTCTCCACTGTGGTGTCGGCCCTCCGCCCCAGTCTCCTCTGTGGTGTCGGCCCTCCGCCCCAGTCTCCACTGTGGTGTCGGCCCTCCGCCCCAGACTCCACTGTGGTGTCGGGCCTCTGCCCCAGTCTCCTCTGTGGTGTCGGCCCTCTGCCCCAGTCTCCACTGTGGTGTCGGCCCTCCGCCCCAGTCTCCACTGTGGTGTCGGGCCTCTGCCCCAGTCTCCTCTGTGGTGTCGGCCCTCCGCCCCAGTCTCCACTGTGGTGTCGGCCCTCTGCCCCAGTCTCCTCTGTGGTGTCGGCCCTCCGCCCCAGTCTCCACTGTGGTGTCGGCCCTCTGCCCCAGTCTCCACTGTGGTGTCGGCCCTCCGCCCCAGTCTCCACTGTGGTGTCGGCCCTCCGCCCTTGCACAAGGACCGGCACGATGTTCAGGAGTCGTGTGCAATGAAAGGGACGCCAGAAACCGTCGGCTTATAGCGCGCCGCTGATCAGACTATTCGGCAATATGCATACCGAAGGGACAGCGCAATGGGATTACACCAGGACGCCTCCCATATGCCACCTTCGCCTGGCCACTGAATGCGCAGCTGTTGGCGAGATGCAGAGGGGCCCCTTCAGCGCCAGAGCTGTCGTAACCTGCGCCCTGACTCCCAGGAGGGATGGACAAAGTTACCACACCACACGGGCTGGCTCGTGAGTCGTGGCTCAGGCCGGTGTGAGGTACTGTTGTTTAGACTGCACGGGTTGGCTCGTGAGTCGAGGCACAGGCCGGTGTGAGGTACTGTTGTTTAGACTGCACGGGTTGGCTCGTGAGTCGAGGCACAGGCCGGTGTGAGGTACTGTTGTTTAGACTGCACGGGCTGGCTCGTGAGTCGAGGCACAGGCCGGTGTGAGGTACTGTTGTTTAGACTGCACGGGCTGGCTCGTGAGTCGAGGCACAGGCCGGTGTGAGGTACTGTTGTTTAGACTGCACGGGCTGGCTCGTGAGTCGAGGCTCAGGCCGGTGTGAGGTACTGTTGTTTAGACTGCACGGGCTGGCTCGTGAGTCGAGGCACAGGCCGGTGTGAGGTACTGTTGTTTAGACTGCACGGGCTGGCTCGTGAGTCGAGGCACAGGCCGGTGTGAGGTACTGTTGTTTAGACTGCACGGGCTGGCTCGTGAGTCGTGGCTCAGGCCGGTGTGAGGTACTGTTGTTTAGACTGCACGGGCTGGCTCGTGAGTCGTGGCTCAGGCCGGTGTGAGGTACTGTTGTTTAGACTGCACGCAGACAGCTAGGGTTTGCTGTTCACTAACCAAGAACACGGCATGTTAAACCAGTTCTTTCGTGGCATCAAGTTGAGATGTATGCACAACGTAAGTGTGTTGTATGCTGTTAATGTACTATTATCTATAATTAAAAACGAGCGACCAATGCACAAGATTCTCGTATCAGATTCTGTCCTCCCAGTGCCAAACGTGCAGAATCAACAGATATCCCCTTTCACAGCGTTTGTTGTATATCACTCAGTGGGTAAACTCTTACTCAGATCGCTTTTGTTTACAATTAATCCACCTAAATCGTGCAATGCATTCAGGTGCAATGTTCGTATTCCATGTGTTCTTCTTATTCCATATGATTATCTTGTCTGAATCGTGATTTTCAGTGTAAACTATTTAAGAGACCCTCTGACTATTGCGCAATGAGGCGGAGTGGTATCAACACGATCAACACGTGACGTACATGATCAGGAAAATGGTACAGAACAGGGCTTGTCAGCGCCTTCTGTATGATACCCTAACTCTACTGCAGGGGGCTATCCCCGCCGACATGTTTAGGTTACCACACCCGTTCCATGTCATCCATCGTCTGCTCGGACATTCCTCAGTGACACTCCGTAATGCCAGCGTCAACATTCGATATAGGTCACGCTGTATAGTCCACGTCATGCGCTGCGTTATTATCATATTTGACGTCATTATCATATTTGACGTCATTATCATATTTGACGTCATTATCATGTTTACGTCAGTATCACGCCAACCGTCATGGTCACGGTTGGGGGTCGTGACCCTTGATATTTGGCATGCTGGACGCTCGACATAGCATACTTGTTCTCATGAGATGTGCATTATATAACACCTTACTTACATGATATCGGCTTGCTTTACTTGGTCATGAATTTATTGGCCTGAGGGTATGGGATGTTCGTATAGCTTGGTTTGGTTGACGCGACTACCAAATCTGAAATCTTCGTCCCATGTATTGATAGATAATGGCAATCGAGCCAGAAAAGCAGAAAGTAATAATGCTCAAGAAGTGTCTGTGTTGTGGCAATAGGTAATGATGAGTGGCGTGGATGAGTCATGGTCATGGAAAGTCATGGAAAGTCCGCTCCACACTCCGCTGGTGTGGAGCGGACTTCCCTTTCTACTATAGAAAGGCCGCCCGCTATAGAAAGGCCGCAAGGTCGGCTGCTTTAAGCTGAACGTTTAAGCCATGCCACAATAATTAAATTTTCTGATTCGAAGATAAACTGTAGAGAATTATAAAGGTAAAGAGTGAAATGTTTTAGGCTCGATGTAATACGGGTAATACAATGTCATGAAGCCTGTCGTACCGATGTCGTTGTTTTCTCTCCAAATCGAACCAAATTGACAGTTTAGGCGTCTAAATACTCAGAGCAGTTTAGAGATCTAAAAGAATGATTCCCTTGAGGTGATTGCTGAGCCTCACCACTGAGAGATGAGTAATCCTAATAATGTTACAGGCTCACCTTTACAAACGGCTGGAGGTACGTAAGATAGTGTGTTTAGGCTCATAATGTGAAAAGGAATCCATAAAAACCATTGCCTCATATTATTGAATATATTAACGAGAAAACAAATGCAAAGAGACAATTTGTCTCTTTTGATTTGTTTTCTCGTTAATATATTAAATAATATGAGCCTATGGTTCTTATTGATTCTTTTTAAAACTGCTTGAGGCATCAATACCCAAAACGCGTATATGGCCGATCTCGAACTGACTGCACGTCAGCGACATATATCAACGGTACTCATACAGTTCAGCTCTTTCTCAAACTAGCCATGAGATATTTCAAATTCTGTAACAAGTCACTAAACAAATCAACATAAGAGCATACTATCTCACAAGACACATCAATCATCCGGCCGTCCGTACAGAGCATATGCAGAATGTCGGCCTTGGGTCGTGACGCAGCGGTAATGCTCCGCATTGTATCCGGCAAGCTGTAAAGCTGTTTCGGACGACATAGCCAAGTTTGCGCTCTTCGGGTTCCGTTCTCACGCGTCGCGACCGTACCTGTCCTGTCTGGCTTGCCTCCTGTCCTGGATGTGTGGAATGTGTTACAACATATGTCGGGGAAAGTCAACAACATATGTCGGAGAAAGCCAGATTCACCGAAACGCAGAAAAGACTTGGTCAAAGTAAGGCGATGATATTTTACTAGATCGTGAGCAGCCAACACCCAGGCGCTTTCGAATGTGGATAAAAACGCTGGCGAGTTTCTGTATACGATGGGCTGAACTCTACACGCTCCATAAATCAAGAGTAACGGATTAAAGACATCACACGACCCTCCATAATCCGTTGTAGAACAGAGCGTGGCATGATAAGGCTGGCATACAAGCAGAAGAGTGATGCACATGTATGTTTTGTGGTAAACTGCATAGTCAAATATGCGGCTCGTATGTTATTGCCAATGCACGGCGGGACGTTTTCCGATCTTGCCTGGATAAATGCAAAACACAAATTTCAGAATTTCGGCGATTAAACCTGCCTGACTGATGTAAAATTGTCTGAATTTTTCGACTGCAATCATCTTGTTTATATGCAGCTCATATTGTCTTCATAATTGGCCCTGGAAATGATGAAAATGAAACAAAGACGATTTTTGCTTGCCTGGCGCGCCATCCACTGACATACATATATGTCTATCGGAAATTATTTCACAAGGAGGGGTGATTTAATGCATACCATTTTTAAGTACACTGACCCTTTGTCTTCCGAAATATGAGCATTCACCCTCTTAAACAGCACGTTACCTGCAGTACGATAACACCAATATTTTCCATCAGGTTCAAATGGCGGTGTTTTCACAAATGCGTTTTACAAACATGCAAGCTTTTGACCACAATTTCGTCGAATTGCGTGTTTAAATTGGTACCATTCGAAACTCTGGTTCATGTTACATAACGCCCAAGCAAACCTAGTTGCTCCTTTTTGACCTTATGGAACCACGCGAGCTCAAACATATTCATATACTTCTCTCATTAATCTATTAAAGGTGCCAAATTGAGCAGCGTTTGGGCAGCTCGTCATATCCCTGTTAAATTAAACTCTCATTTTTAACAGAAATGTTGTTATTGATACCATGAGCCAATTGAAACCTAAAGGGTTAATATTCGGATGAGAAACAAATTGTTGTAAATGTGGTTTGACCTTTTGACGGTGGTGTGGCGTGCCAGTCATGGTGTGGCGCCAGATGTTTCTGTGTCGCGGTCTGGACTGTGCCGAGTGCAGCGTTCAGTGATTGGCTCGTGAGGGCCGCGTCACGTGACTTAAAGGGAAATATTCACCTTTTTCCACAACAATGGAGTTATTACTTTAAATCGATAGACGAGACCAAAATATATTGCAAATTGATCACATTTTGCATATTAACATTCCTACCGAAAGATATTTCAAGTTATAGTTGATAAGCGATCCACGCTTATATCGGTCGGTACTCAGCAAGTACTCGATAACGAATTCAGTAAATTAGCCTCCCTACGCATTGTGATTTATCATGAAGGTATACAATATGTTTCCTGCACTATATCTTTTGCGAATATGTGCCAAACTTTGTTATGAACAATCAACAAGCATTTGAAAAAGTGCATTGAAATCGGCAGTGTAGCTTGGCCCCGAACGGCGACCTATTTGGTGTATGCGATTTGTTGAGAAACGAGAGGTATTCAACGTTGAACAGATTGATACAAAAGCGTCGCGTTTCGCTAGTGGAGGGAAAACACCGATCATTAACTCCGAAAGAAGTATATGTACTTGCTTTTTTATTTGTCAAAACTTCCAACTTTGAACTAGGGAGTAATTGTATTTCATTTTTAAATTTAGATCACATACCATATGTTATACCATAACGGAAGCCTAAGAAATTGTTGCTAAAAAAATTAAAAAGGTGAATATTTTCCTTTAAAGTAAATAGTTCACCTTGGAAATTTTTACCCCACACGATTTGATTATATTTTTTAATACAATTTTTTTTTATTGTCAAAATGGCCTTATATCGCGCCGATGCAGGACAGAAGGCCGTACATTTGTATTATTTATCAAAACTATATGCATACTCTCAGAGTCAGAGTCCTGACGTCACGCGAATGTAAAAAAATGGTTCAGCCAATCAGATTAGAAAGTAGTCGCGCAAAGATAGACTCGCATTGGAGATGTGCCAACCGGCGGCCGGCGATTCGCTTGCTAGCACCAGCTGCAAGCTGATTGGCTGATGGTATAGCCTCTGCCCGGGCTAGAACCGGTACAACATTCTTTCGCCAGTACCTCATTCCTTCGCCAAAAACTCAAATATATTCGGCTGGAGAGTCTTTTCAGTCAAGAAAACTTGCAGATAGGGGTTTCCCAACACGGGCTACAAAACTGCTGTCTCAGTTTAAAACTAATGTTGAAGGTGAACTATTTCCTTTAACCCTATTCCCTGCGGGGGGCAGATTCTGCCCCTCCCGGTGGTTTTGCACTTGCCGCTTCTGAACCGTTGGGCCTAGCGTTCTGAAACTTTGTGACTTTTCCCAAAATTGAATGGCGCGTGTTGTCAAAATTTTGAAAAAAAATCGGTCCAGCAGAGGCGGTTCCAGCCTCCTGTTTTGGGGAGGGTGTTACGAATGCGGTTTTGCGGCGCATACTTCCTTCGTAGTTTGCAGTGCAATACATGCGTCAGAAACAATTGCAATGCAATATGCATCATAGATACTGGGATTGTACATATTTTGGGGGCAGAGGCGCACTCAGGATAAAAAAAAATGTGAGGCGATACCCACCCTCAAATTAGGTCCAACTTCAAATTAGTAAGATGATAAAAGCGTTACGCGCATTGTGCCCCCAATGTTTTTCCTCGATCCGTCTATGCGCAATATATCAAATTTAATCAATTACAGCATATAATGTCCACATGTGACGTTCATGTCGTCCTAAACAATCACGAACAGCACATATTTTTTCCCTCGGGAAATCCCTCTATTTTGCATTCCCTGAATACGCCCATGATTTTTTTTTTGTCTTTTGATATATTAAAGACCAGTACATTTGCAGCTCAAAAACGTTTGGGGCATACAAATCGGTCGAGCCGCATGGCCGCAATGACCTTTCGATACGAAAAAATCGGATTTTTTGCCCCCTGGCCCCCCATTTTTGAACAAAACAAAATTGTCGGGGTCCAAAAAGAGTATCTTGTCATGACGAATCGAATGGCGTTTACCCCATCGAAATCGACCCAGCGGTTCTCAAGATCTCTGGGGGGGGGCAGAATATGCCCCCCCCCCTCCCAGCAGGTTAACGCAATTCTGGGAGCCCGCAGGAAATAGGGTTAAAGGGATTATACGGGTTTTCGTCCTGAAAGGAAATGCACTAGTTTGCAGTTGTATGAGCTTTAAACACGTTTAAGACATAAACAGGGACCTCAATGCTCATTTAATCCATTATTTCAGCAATTATCAGCGTTTGAAACTTTGGCGTTTTTCGAGACTTGTATCAGATGAGTACTTGATCGGCAGTACTGTCCACCACATTTATCTTAGAATCTGCATCAAATCAATTTTAGAGTTTTGAATTATCTGCAAGTCCTACACTGGATCACAAAATGATTATGCAATTCAAAACTTACGGGACTCTTTATTACTGCACACTGTTCGTTCGGGTTTTGTGGTTTTCTTATCTCTGGCCGGAAGCGTTGAGAATTTGGTGGTGGCGTTTTGGCCTGAAAATGCATGAAATATGTCGAATTGTATGGGACAACTAGGTAATTGCTGCTGTCGTTGGAACAAAACAAGTTTTTTTTCTTCATATATTGCTTATTTTACCGGAAATATGCCATACGTGAGGTGTTTTTATTAGCATAAAAGAGATGACTGGCTCTGCCTCAGCCAGTCCTGCAGAAAGAACGCGGTGGCATCACCGCGCACTTTGAAATGTCCTTACGTGCAGAAGAGGTCATTTCCATTTTAAAAAAATGTGGCTTCCGTGGGACTTCTACCACCTTTATAAGTACGTTTTACTATGTAACTCAATTTTTCTGGGAAAAACACGTATAATGGTCAAGGTGGGACGCGCCAGGGATGTCGGCGCGTTGGTGGGGAACAGCGCTCGGGGTAGGTGGCCCGGCCGGGCGCTCTGGATTGATAGCTGAAAGTCGGGGAAGATGCCGTCTCTGCCAGCAGCTGCTGCAGCAGCACCAACACCAGCGGCAGCAGCAGCAGCAGTGAAGAGGGGTGATCGGGAGCCAGCCTGCGCTGGGATATCGTGTGATGTGTGATTGTCGCGTTATTGTGTGATTGTGTTCTAGTGGGATTGTGTGATGTCGCGATTTTGCACCTCTAGAACAGCGTAGATGAATCAAATGTCGCGATTTTGCACCTCTAGAACAGCGTAGATGAATCAAAAGAAATGTTGCGTGTTCTTTCATTACTAATAAAATGAGTTCTCCCATTTAATGTGATCTTAAGTTGCTGGAGAATTGATCGCAAATAGTCAGGACTCAGGTCCTATCATACAAAGCCTCTGATAAGCATGTACACTTCCCCATTTAACAAATCTGAAAACTGCATGTTATTTTGAAGTCAACCCCTTCGTTTCGCTGTCTATTCATACCAGCGAGGGGTATTAGTGGGTTTCTTAGACATATGTTCCAAATGGAAGCCGCAAAGGTCAAAAAGCAATTAATTCGCGCTAGAATTGAAAATGTCCCATGGTGCAATGGTGAGGCCTGCTTTTTCTACTGTCCTGCTTTCAGTGAGTGTTGAGGTTGAAATTTGTATATTGATCCCAAGGATATAACAAACCAGTGTTGACGCCGAGAACGACAAGTTGTGTTTTTGAGGTCTTGATAAACCATTAAACCAACTATGAACGTTACAACTCCCTCTAGTTTCGTTAGTCATGACAGAAGGAAGTGTTGTCTGTCGCTATGGACCGACAGGAGAGCGGGTGGCTGAGTGACATATGGGTATACTATACCGACATATATCACTGGTATGATCCCGGGCAAGATGAGTGGCCGAAATGTTGTCTGTCGCTATGGGCCGACAGGAGAGCGGGTGGCTGAGTGACTGGAATGGGGAATCACTCGACACCGCGCTATTCCAACAGCGCCGATCCCCTGGGCACCGTACCTTTATGTGGCTGTCGGTACAGTGAACGGTGATATATTCGCATCGCGAGCTCATGCACGTTCATCTTATCGTAACGATATACTGCTCTGCAGAACTTGGTATGCAATGGCAGAAATATGTGAAATACCAACAGTCTGTTCTGTGTAAGGTCACCAATTCGGGAAAACATATCTGCCAATAGAGTATACTGGCTTCATAGCAATATTGCAATATCAAATTCCTGGCATGCGAAGTTCCATCCAGTATTTGTGCAAGGCACGAATCCGTAGCCCGAAGGCCATCTGAAGGACAGATTACATGTGTTTCGGCAGCGTTCACAAGGCCAGCGGAAAGGTGATCAGGAAGCAGCAGCCACTATTTTGCATAACGATCCACAGAGCACCCGGATTCACATTCCATATTTTGTCTAGATTTGCCGAATCCTTGACAAAACTCATCCCTGAATCCCAAATATCAGGGATATCTCTATTTGCTATCTATGGTGACTGGAATGGGGAATTCTTTCCACTCACTTCCTTTTCTTTCCACCCACTTCTTCAATTTCCCGCTAACTTCCAACATCTTACTAGACACATTTACATTTGACCCGGCCCGACCCGGCCATACAGACGCTTTTCGGAAGCTAATAACCTTGCAGACTGCTCCGATTGAGATCGGGTTTTCACCATTGGATAGGACCAGCAAATCAATTTTGATTTTGTTATGGTGCGTTCTGATAGGGGTGGTACCCCAGCCCGTGGCACCCGTAGACGTCGAAATTAACCAAAATCATTATTGATCAAAAATAACTTAATTTATTTAAGCATTCGTTTTTTTATACACTGAAGCATGCAGCCGCTCAGGACGTACTCCCTTTTGGCGATTCGAGAAAGGAGATCATGTACAATTTAATCAAACTTAATTTTTATGTTGGCATGCATGGAGGCCTGGCAATTTTATGGAGGACTAAAAGGACTATGTGTTACTCCCACGTGTGCTCCCGTACCGTCTCATATTTCAAACCTGTTTTAGCTTTACAAGTGCGCGCCCGCTCGGTCATCGCCAAAAAAGGCGTTTTACTGGTTTGAAATTGCGATTCGTCGTTCGATATCTACATGATAGTTAATCAAAGGAATTAGACCTTGCCACTGTTGGCGTTGATATATTTGGCGCTAGTTTACAGTGTTCTATGTACTGTTTTGCAAGTAATATTAGTAAATTAATAGCTGGCTTGTTGCCTATCGTTCAGAATATCATAGTTTCTACCGAATTCATAGATGTTTGATTAAGTTTTTGAAATAACAAATTCCATAATGGCTTTACTTTATCACAGCTGAACAAAAAGAGCTCCAGGGTATCTGTCTGAATGCACTGTCGACACTTGGGCGTCTCGACTACATTTATGATGAACAAATATCGCCGAGTAGGCAGGTATACTTAAAATATGATATTGTAGTGCCGGAAGGATCTCATGTCTGTTCTCGCATTTCCCCCCCCCCCCCCTCCCGTTATTTTGCAATAACTCCTAAACGAACACCGGTATCGTCACCAAACTTGCTGTACCTCCTCTCACATCAATTCTACACATGTTGGCAAAAGGAAACATATGAGGTTATGATAGGTCAACCGGGAATGACGTCAGAGTGACGTCATGTTCTTCGTTTTTTTTGTGTGCAAAATAATGGTTTGCGGAAAACGCTGCCAAAGGTACGATGTTTGAGATAAACTCAATTGTGTTAAATCAAATTACTGACAATAGTCCGGGCTATTAAACTGCTATCTCGGATTTTTGAGTTTTTTTTATTCAAAATTTTGAGAAATCCAAATACATTTTGTTTTTGTTTTTACCAAATTTTCAAGAAAAAATCAGAATTATCCAAAAACCGGAGTATATGTGATGGAGACGTGTGCGGTGAATATGTGTACCAAATTTGAAGTCGATATCTTCAAAAATGACTGACTTATGACCTTTAAATGACAAAAATTGACCATCTCTCACAGCATTACTATGCATAAAAAAACGCATTTCCGTTTTTGCTTTTTACTTATATTTATATGGAACAAACAATGTTCTATTGGTCATTTTTGCGCGTTCTAGACGAAAAACAAACCCATAAACATGTGTTACAACGCCTAATGACCGTAATCTGCAGTTTGACCTCATGACCTCGGATGACCTTGACCTGACCCCAAGGTTATAAACAGCTTAGAAAGGTACTTAGAAGTGTCAGACACACGAATCATACCGATTTATTGACAGCTTATGCGTTTAATATCGCAATTTTGCGCGACAATTCAATCCATCGAGACCTTTTGACACGGTCAAACATGTTGTACTTGACCTGACCTGTGACGTCATCGGTGACCCCGAGGTCAACAATATTATGTTTTCCTCGATAAATTTTCCAGGGCTATCGAATGCCGTTTTCATGTTTTACAATCGGTCCAGTAGTTCCGGAGATCCGAGGGGGGGGGGGGCAAAAAATAGCCCCCCCCCCCCCCCCCCCCCCCCCCCCCCCCCCCCCCCCCCCCCCCAGTAAGTCGTGTTATGAAATATACCCCAGTAGCTCGCGGGTTAACCGTTTAATTTAACAATGGAGTCTTCCCGGATCCGATATTCTGTGGGATTATACATTCACTACAGATGGTTATAGGATCCTGTGAGCAGGCATGTGCGTTAATTCCAAAAACGAATCCCGGGATCTGATCCTGGGACCTGGATCCCAGATGTATTTATATCATGGAACCGTTTCTGAAATATGTCCTGGGATCAACTGGATCCACCAAGCAAAGAAAATGAGCCATGTGCGTGAACAACTGATCAAGGCACTTCATTTTAAAGACGTCGGTTCCATGGTGTACCTGGTCAACAGCTGAACGGCTCAACGAGTCAACAGGTTGACAGGTCAGTGGGTCAACGGGTTAACAAGTTAGCAGGTCAAGTTAGCTCACGAAAAAAAATGTCAATGGTTTAACAAATCCAACAGCAAACAGGTCAAGTCATCTCCCGAAAAAGATGTTCACCGTCTAACGAGTTAACGGGTCACCAATGCTCTCGTGACGCCCAGCTGAGGACGTGATGTTTAGCCACGTGACAGACCCACCTGAGGAGGTGGGCGCGGAGTAGACCAGCTGAGCACGTGATGTTTAGCCACGTGACAGACCCACCTGAGGAGGTGGGCGCGGAGTAGACCAGCTGAGGACGTGATGTTTAGTCACGTGACAGACCCACCTGAGGAGGTGGGCGCGGAGTAGACCAGCTGAGGA
>JAXIVJ010006036.1:0-69806 GCA_036785665.1 Chirona hameri | reverse complement strand
ACCAGTGGCTCGGTACAGGTCTCTCTACATGAAGTACCAGTGGCTCGGTACAGGTCTCTCTGCATGAAGTACCAGTGGCTCGGTACAGGTCTCTCTACATGAAGTACCAGTGGCTCGGTACAGGTCTCTCTACATGAAGTACCAGTGGCTCGGTACAGGTCTCTCTGCATGAAGTACCAGTGGCTCGGTACAGGTCTCTCTACATGAAGTACCAGTGGCTCGGTACAGGTCTCTCTACATGAAGTACCAGTGGCTCGGTACAGGTCTCTCTACATGAAGTACCAGTGGCTCGGTACAGGTCTCTGCATGAAGTACCAGTGGCTCGGTACAGGTCTCTCTGCACGGAGTACCAGTGGCTCGGTACAGGTCTCTCTGCACGGAGTACCAGTGGCTCGGTACAGGTCTCTATGCACGGAGTACCAGTGGCTCGGTACAGGTCTCTCTACATGAAGTACCAGTGGCTCATGCTGTGGTTCAGGCTGCTCACTTTATCCGGTGTATATGATGGGAGCAGTACGGGGAGCAGCTTGTTCAGACCAGGGTAATAGAACAACGGGTAGAACAGTAAGGAATGTAACGCCCAAATGAATTAGACAAAATATAATTTGTATCGTAATTGTTTTGTCTATTATAAATTAAAGGTATTGTTTGCTATCAATAACTTGTATTTCCATAGATTATATCTGTATTTATTGAATTAAACGCCTGCAAATATACGAAGTAGTAGTCAAAGTAGTGTATGTGCAGTACATGTAGTAGCATATGGAAGCGGTCATATTAAATTATACTACAAAGTAGTAGTCGAAGTAGTGTATATTTGAGTACTGTAGTAGCATTTGGAAGCGGTAAGCGGTCGTTCCGACGTTTTTTAACCCCCAAGCCCATTTAACCTCTTTACGCCCAGAATATTGAAAAGTGAAAAATAAAAATGTTGTAGCTAAGGCTTGTAGCTATCTGTTCCAGAAGTCGGATTTAAAATATGTACCATACATTACGAGCCAGCCTCGTCTGAAAATCATCGATTTAACGTGGGAACCCTATGGTGTAGTAGGTTTTTAACGCCCAAACGCCCGAGTGCTGCCAACTGTTACTGGTGGGGGCTGGTTCAGACGGTCTGTGGTGGCCATTGCCATGCGCCTTAGCATGCTACAATACACACCTTCTCCGATCCTCCGGCGTGTCAGGCAGAAGCTCCGACAGCCGCCTGGTCTCGCGTGTCAGCCTATCTCGCAGGTGAGGCTCCCGTACACACCTCATGTCAGGCAGAAGCGCAGCTGGCGCTCCGACAGCCGCCTGGTCTCGCGTGTCAGCCTATCTCGCAGGTGAGGCTCCCGTACACACCTCATGTCAGGCAGAAGCGCAGCTGGCGCTCCGACAGCCGCCTGGTCTCGCGTGTCAGCCTATCTCGCAGGTGAGGCTCCCGTACACACCTCATGTCAGGCAGAAGCGCAGCTGGCGCTCCGACAGCCGCCTGGTCTCGCGTGTCAGCCTATCTCGCAGGTGAGGCTCCCGTACACACCTCATGAGCCAGAAGTCTCACCAAGTGCTGACGGATGTTTCCCAGCGCTTTCTTCATGGCCTTCCGGTCATCTCGAGTGGCAAACCGAAGCAGATTGATGCGGCTCCAGAAGAAGCACGGCAGGCTGCCTGTGCTGACAGCTTTGTCCAGATAGTCCCAACAACTTCAGAACGCCCTGAGTGACGCTCGTCCAATCCTCTGCTGGCGTTTGCTCACAAAGCCGTAGCAGCGCTGTCTTGACGAAGTAAGACTTCAACACTTTGCCTTCTTCTCCGAGAGCTGTTTTGCACATCTTGGCCGTTTTCACGAAGGATTTTGTGTTTGGAGCGATTGGGGCGTTTGGGGGTAAATGGGTCTATAGCTCGTAAGAACACGGCTTTTCCAGGTGATTTTTGGTATACCAATCGCAACTTTATGAATTAATGCATTTCTCTGGAAATTCCATTTTAATGATAACACCATAGTTTACTTAAAATTAACAATTTCATCTTAAACTAGCTCTGGTGTTGCCAGACGGCTGGGGTGTTTGTGCGACGCCATCTTGCTGGAATCCCGGAAGTGGATGGTTTGGGAAATGGTCATATTTTGCAACGGCATGGTTTAAAGGAATAATAGCTTATTTCAATGAAAACTAGATGAATTAGTCCATTCATATTTGCAGTCATATTCACTTTTGAAAGCAAGGATTAATGATAATTAGCGATTTCGTTTTGATCATTTGTTGTAAGATGACGGGAATGTTGGCTCCGGCTCTGCGCTGGCTCTGCGCAGGCGCCGCCGCCCGGTCACCATGGCGACGGGACGGCCGGTCGCCTGACGTCACGTTGCGCATGCGCAGAGCTGTGGTCTGCGCCCAGAAATGGCATCCGTTCGATCTAGAGCAGCCATTTTTGAGTTGTCAGTACCAGTGGCTACAGAAAGCCCGCATGTTTCATGGGTTTATAAGTGCCTTTTCTAAGGTCTTTTCAGCTTTTTGTGAGATTCATCAAGTAATCAATTAATCAAATCAAAAACATTTGGTGTGATTCGAAATGCGTAAAAATTGTGCCGGTTTTCGGAAACCAACGAAATTATCGCTCTAAATTGGATATCAGCGGGACGGAGCGACGTTGAATTAAGGTCTGTCTATGCTTTTGACATTTGGCTGCGTTCTTCATCATAATGTTATATTGCTTTACCATTAATATCTTCAGTTTTGCCCTAACTGTCAATTGCGTATTTTATTTCATCAAAGCTGATTATCTAGTATACTCTTTAGCCTCTTTTGGGGCGTTTTCGGTATGTTTTGTAGAAGGAACTAACACAACCCAAAATTGACAGATTTGCTCATGAATGTGAATATTCAAAGCAAACTAACGGTAAATATTGGATTGTAAGAGCATATACTTATACATTAATTCCTAAAATTGTGATTGATACGAAAAATCACCGGAAAAAGCCGTGTTGTTACAAGCTGTATACCCATTTACCTCCAAACGCCCCAAACGCCCCAATCGCCCCAAACGCCCCAATCGCCCCAAACGCAAAATCCTTCATGAAAACGGCTCTTGAAGGCGATAACTGCACACTTATGCATATCGGCCAGAAAGGAGGCGGTCACTACTTCTGCACGAGAGAAGGAGCGTGCACGGTACCACGGTGAAACTGTAACTGCTCTGTGGTGCTTCCGGGAGCGCCAACCGGCACCAGGTGTAAGCCGTACCGCCTGATGTTGTCTCGCAAGGTCTCCGGTAGCCAGTTGTTGCTGCGGTGGCGAGTAAAAAAACTCATCGGAGAACCACCAGACAGGTACGTGCAATCAGGGCACTTGATCAAAATCAGATATACCATACCTTTCATTTGGTGTCTGTGAATAGGAGCAGGCAGGCCCATTGGTGCTACGTTGTTCCATGCCTTTTCCTCTAGTCACAAGTTGGTAGTCGCTAAGGAACTGAGTCACAGCTTCAGCTTTGAACGGCCGCTGTTTCTGGTGCGGACAGTCGTCTCTCCGCTCCTGCTGCACCAGCACGAAGCCGGGGATCTCAGTCTCGGCGATCATCAGCCGCGGTGCCGGGTCGCAGTCCTGACCCCTCGGATCGGCAGTGGTGACTGTTGCCGGTCCCGCAGCAGTGTCCTCCACTGGGGCGGTTCCCTCAGGCCGGGAAAAGTAAAGTGCACAGGACCCAGCTCAATCATCGTGTCCACGTCTGAGGTAGATTGGTACTTCGGTAGTCGAGGGGGTTCTTTAGTCCCTCTGCCATGCTGCCGGCTACGACGGCGCTTTTCATCACCAGACGGCCGAATGGAGAACACCGACAGTCTGCATAGCGGATCTGCAGTGCACGCTCCAGCGGACGGTACCACGCACGAATGGAGAACACCGACAGTCGGCATAGCGTCTCTGCAGTGCACGCTCCAGCGGACGGTACCACGCACGAATGGAGAACACCGACAGTCGGCATAGCGTCTCTGCAGTGTACGCTCCAGCGGACCACGCACGAATGGAGAACACCGACAGTCGGCATAGCGGATCTGCAGTGCACGCTCCAGCGGCCGGTACCACGCACGAATGGAGAACACCGACAGTCGACATAGCGTCTCTGCAGTGCACGCTCCAGCGGACCACGCACGAATGGAGAACACCGACAGTCGGCATAGCGTCTCTGCAGTGCACGCTCCAGCGGCCGGTACCACGCACGAATGGAGAACACCGACAGTCGGCATAGCGGATCTGCAGTGCACGCTCCAGCGGCCGGTACCACGCACGAATGGAGAACACCGACAGTCGGCATAGCGTCTCTGCAGTGCACGCTCCAGCGGACGGTACCACGCACGAATGGAGAACACCGACAGTCGGCATAGCGTCTCTGCAGTGCACGCTCCAGCGGACCACGCACGAATGGAGAACACCGACAGTCGGCATAGCGTCTCTGCAGTGCACGCTCCAGCGGACCACGCACGAATGGAGAACACCGACAGTCGGCATAGCGTCTCTGCAGTGCACGCTCCAGCCGACGGTACCACGCACGAATGCTGTTCTGTTGTTGGTCTTCCAGCTCTCTTCGCATGAACCCGAATCTGGTATCATAGTCGCATATTACTTGAAACGCATGATCAACTACGACGGCAAAGTGTTCCCCGAACACGTGCAGCAACTGAGTCACATTCGGATCCCGCAGTGCCGCCGCCGCCTCACTGCCGCCACCACCCGCCGGCCGGCCTGGCCTCGACATGGCTGTACGCAGAGGTGAGAAGAAAAAACTCCCGGCTGACACCAACAAAGAGCCAGGCTAACTCAATTCTATGTTTCGGGCTCTTATGGCAAATTACTCTAAAAATAAGGGTTTTATCATGCCTCGGTGACTAACAACATTGATAAAAATCGGTACTCTGGCACATTTTGTTAACATACAGGGTGTCCGGAAAAAATAATACTCTGGATTTTAGCTCGTGCTTCAATATGCACGTGCCATTTTTTTTTTAAAACTTGTCATGATTATAGCTGGGAACGTGGAAAAACCGATGAACACAGAAATAAGTCCTTTGATAGGTGTTTTAATATTGCAAAGGCGTTTTGTGTGGAAGCCTACATTCCAGGGTGTCCGGAACAAAGATACTGTGATTTTCCGTAATAATTTCGGTTATAAACAAACAATATGAAAAATTCCAGTATCGTTATGTTCACCAGTTCATGGCAAAACAGATAAGCCATGACATTTGTACAGACATTGCCTCCGTTAGCCTCAAGGCGGAGGTGGTGTGGGCACCCTATTCCCCGGACTTCAGTCCATTGGATTTCTTTCAGTGGGGAGACCGTGTTTACAAAGGTGAAGGACCGTGTTTACGAAGAAAAACCCAGAAGAACACAAGACCTGAAGCGCGCCATCATCGCAGAAGTCGGCCGCATGCCCTCAGCGATGATCGACAAAGCTGTCGACCATCTGCAGACGGTGCGACTGCCTCAGCTGATCCGCCGGAAGGGGGCGCACATCAAGCATCTTCTGTAGGAGGCTGCACTGTGAGCTGTGACTGACAGAGGGAGTCTCTGTACAAATGTCATGCAGTATTTGTTTTGCCATGAACTGGTGAATATAACGATACTCGATTTGTTTTAATATTGTTTGTTTATAGCCGAAATTATTGCGGAAAAACACAGTATCTTTTTTCCGGACACCCTGGAGCACACCCTGGAATGTAGGCGTCCACACAAAACGTCTTTTCAATATTAAACAAAACATCTCAAAGGACTTGTTTTTGTGTTCATCGGTTTTGCCACGCTCCAAGCTATAATCATGAAAAGTTTCAAAAAAAATTGTCACGTGCATATTGAAGCACGAGCTAAAATCCAGAGTATGTTTTTTTCCCGGACACCCTGTACAACACATTTTGTCAACACGCAGCACATTGTGTCAACACACAGCACATTTTGTCAACACAACACATGTGATCGTTACAATGAGTGCTACACACACTAGCGGATCCAGAGGGGGGGGGGGGTAGCGGCAATGCCCCCGCCCCCCCCCCCCATAAAAAAAATATTGGAATCTGCACCAAATTTAGACATTTCCTGATATAGAAGACAATCTAAGCAACTTTTACTAAGAAAAGTTTCTTTTAAATTAGCTATCAATGCATATTGCATAAGAAAGCGATATCCAATGCGTTTTCTGAATTGTGTGATAATTTTTGGAATTTGTCTCCACACCAACCCACTCGTGGTCCCCCCCGCAAACCACCGTTCTGGATCCGCCAATGGTTACACATGAAGATGGTGGTGTCTGAATGTACTCCAGAACCATGTGACATTGCATCATCTACTGATATTTGTTGTACCTATTGTAACAAGGATGCAAAAATAAGAATGCAACAATATGTTGGGAATTGGCTGCAAGAATACGTTTCCACATTATATGATGACATCACTTGCCACTAGCGGATACAGGGGGGCCATGGCGGCCATGGCCCCCCAAACCGCTTGAAATCGGCACAAAATTGACACATTTTCTGATATAGAAGACAATCTAAGCAACTTTTACTAAGGGAAATTTGTTTTAAATCAGCTATCAATGCATAAGCAAGCGAAATCCGATAAGTTTTCAAAATGATGTAATAATTTTTGGAATTTGCCCCCAAACCACCTGTCCCCCAACCACCGTTCTGGATACGCCAATGTCACTTGCTGCTTTCCCATGGGTGCTGCAAATTGGTTTTCGACAATTGATGTTTGGCCTATTTGATGTTATTGAATCAAGGCATCACGAAATATTCCACAAATAATATAGAAAACACCATTATTATTTTTGGTTCTGGACAAATGACAGCAATGCTAGCATTACCTTCTAGGATATTGGATCCATAGGACCTGGATGCCTAGGATCTTGACACGTCTGGATCAATGAGATGTACAGGGACGCGCAGTTCCTATGGTACACTAAGATCTGGCTTATCTTCTCCTCTAGCATATGATTGTCTGTGAATTAAGAAACTACAATAAATGCATTTAAACTGCATTACTGAGAGCTGCAGAATAATATATTGATGCACTGGCTCACCATATCTATTGGCTGATTTTAAGAAGAAAAAATTCATTTTTAGCTCTTTGCGGAGGAAAATGATTTTTTGCTTAAAATCAGCCAATAGATAAGGACATGGGTGAGCCAATGCATCAATATGTCATTTTGAAGCTCTCGGTAATGTGGTTGGAATGCATTTATTGTTGTTTCTTAATTTGCAGTCAAGCGTAGGTAAGATGGGGCAACACGCCCCGCTGGGGTAAGACACCTCACCAAGATATCTCGGAATTTAAAAGGTCCCGGGTAAAAATATTCTGCTCCACAAAACAAGCAACATATGGTCAGTGAACTCATAGAAGGCGACATAATTTCTGCGTCGCTTTCCAGAGATATAAGTAAAAGTCTGTTTTTGGAGCGTTTTCTGTTATTTCAGTACTGAAATGGACCAGGAACATTCTTTCTCTCAACACTTTTCTTCCAAATAATTCAAGCCAACTGAAAAGTCAGAATCTGATGTAGGAAAGGGTCTATTGCTCATTTATGGGTTCATGCACGTTGTTGGGCTTGGCTCGCTTTTCATCGGAAGCACGCAATGCACTGATATCAAATTTGACTAGGTTACTATGGTAACCCATTAGTTCCAACTTTTACCAGGGGGGTTGGTTACCACCTGGTGACGCATACCACCCATGTTACCAGTACCTTACCATAGTAGGCTAGTTAAGCTTACTAACAGGTTACCATAGCTGTACCGCCTACCCTAGTAACCCTTATTACGGTTATACCACCTACCCTGCTCAGTGTTACCAACCCCTTACCATCCCCCTAGTAACCCTTACCACGGTCATACCACCTACCCTACTCAGTGCTACTAACCCCTTACCAACCATGTTTCAATGATAAATGACAAAACGCAGTCGCTCAATCTGGAAGTATATTTCCAACGTTCACCTTTCACGTACACACGATATATTGAATGACAACTCGTTGCTCAAGACACAGCCGTACAGGCGCTGACCTCAATTCTTATTGTGGGCGCCTTGTCAGCACGACTGTCTTCTAAATGCGCTATGCCCATCGGGACAATTGCTTGCTCGACAATTAAGTCGTTGCTCTTCTAAACTTGTCTCAGGAAAGGGTGACGTGGTGCACCGCGGACTTCATCTTCCCCTTCCCTTCCCCCAAGATCATCAGAGCTTCTGCAATCTGCGCAGCTTCTGCAAGCACAAACAAATCGTTCCCGGTAAACAACACAACTGAAAGCGTCTTGTTTTTTTACACGGTTGATTGTACCTTATGATGCTTTAAATTATGCTTTGAATTAATATGTATAATTAATTCATCGTCCCTTCACGTACGTCCGCTTAGAGCTTTAACCCGCGAGTTACTGGGGAGGGACTATTTTTTGCCCCCCCCCCTCCCGTTATTTTGCAATACCTCCTAAACGAACATCGGTATCGTCACCAAACTTGCAGTACCTTCTCTCACATCAATTATGCACATGGTGGCACACGGAAAAATATGAGCCTATGCTAAGTCAACCGGGAATGACGTCAGAGTGACGTCATGTTCTTCGTTTTTTTGTTGCAAAATAATGGTTGGCGGAAAACGCTGTCAAAGGTACGATATTAGAGATAAACCAAATTGTTTTAAATCAAACTACTGACAATAGACCGGGCTATCAAACTGCTATCTCGGATTTTTTAGTTTTGTTTATTCAAAATTTTGAGAAATCCAAATACATTTTGTTTTGTTTTTACAAAATTCTCAAGAAAAAATCAGAATGATCCAAAAACCGGAATATATGTGATCGAGACGTAAGCGGTGAATGTGTGTACCAAATTTAAAGTCGATATCTTTAAAAATGACCGAGTTATGACCTTTAAATGAATAAAAATCGACGACTTCTCACAGCATTACAATGCATAAAAAACGCATTTCCATTTTTGCTTTTTACTTCTATTTATGTGGAACAAACAATGTTCTAAGGTCATTTTTCGCGTTCTAGACGTAAAAGAAACTCATAAACATGTGTTACAACGCCTAATGACCGTAATCTGCAGTTTGACCTCGTGACCTCGGATGACCTAGACCTGACCCAAGGTCATAAACAGCTTAGAAAGGTACTTAGAAGTATCAGACACACGAATCATACCGATTTATCGACAGCTTATGCGTTTAATATCGCAATTTTACGCGACAATTCCATCCATCGAGGCTTTTTGACACGGTCAAACATTTTGTACTTGACCTGACCTGTGACGTCATCAGTGACCATAAGGTCAACAATATTATGTTTCCCTCGATAAATTTCCCAGCGCTATCGAATTCCGTTTGAATTTTTACATTCGGTCCAGTAGTTCCGGAGATCAGAGGGGGGCAAAAATAGCCCCCCCCCCCCCCCAGTAAGTCACGTTATGAAATATACCCCAGTAACTCCCGGGTTAAATTGTTTTGTTTCCTCAGTAGGTATAGGTTATAGGTACTTACCCATTATTATTCCCAACGCCACACTTCAGCCGCAGCGACAACCGACACGGTGACCACAGGGGCGGATCCAGGGGGTGGCCGCAGCGGTCGCCCCCCGCCAGAAGGGCGCCCCACGGGCTGCCTGTCGCCGGGCGCCCGGCGATGGACAGCCCGTGAGCACGCATCGTCCCTATGGACCGCTTGGACGCCCTTTTGAGCGCCCTGTTGAAAGTAACTTACCGAGTATCAGGTCATGCAGGCCATGACCTGGTCCTTTTGACCCGAGGCGCACTTCCGGCCAGTGACGGCGCCCTTCCAGCCAGTGACTGCGCCCTTTCGGCCATTGACAGGCACTGTTACTAAGGCCTTGCTAGGGGTCCTAGTCACTGATACTAAGGTGCTACCAGGTGTGCGGCTTGGCATGGTAACTGACACTAGAGGCTTACCAGGGGTCTAGTAACTGAAACTAAGGTGTTACCATGGTGCCACTTGACAGGACCCTGGTATTGACCTGGTCAGACCTTGGTAACTGGCGGGGGTTGGTAGACCCCTGGTAACTATTTATCTCAGTGTGGGGTAAAACGCCACTTTCGTCTTGGGGTCGTCTTGGTGCTTAACCGTTGATGACCTATTGTGCCTAAACTGCCTATTGTGCCTAAACTGTTCAACTGATCTAAATAATGGACATAGGCCCAGCGAATGCATATTTAAAGAGCTTTGATTGTTTTTTTCCGTTTGTTCCCAGCTATCATAGTTCCCGAGATATTTGGGGAAATCTGAGACCGATTCCAGGAGTTACCATGGTGACATTTGACTACCTCTGTTGACCTAAGTATTGACCTGAGCCAAAAAATTACGAAATAGTTTCCACATTAATTCCGGCGACCTATCGAACAGTATTTTTGGTTTTCGCCTACTCTCCATAGGAGCCAAGTTCGAGGAGATGGGGCGTTTTGCCCCATCGACAGGGGGCGTCTTGCCCAGGGGGTGGGGCAATACGCCCCTTTTACAGGCTCCTCGAAAATCGTCGCCTACAAATTTGTTAACTGAAGAAGGTATAATTAGGCGATGCAGAATACAAGCCAAATCTCCAAACTATGTGAAAATGCTATCACTCGCCGCCTCCGTCAAATAGGAAACGAGATTTTCAGCAAAATGCATCTAATCTAAAGTCATCTAAAGTCTTGCCCCATGCTACCCTACGCTAGAGGAGAAGATAAGCCGGACCATAGTGTGTACCATAGCAACTCCACAGCAGGTCCCTGTACCTACTAGATGAGAAGATAAGCCGGACCATAGTGTGTACCATAGCAACTCCACAGCAGGTCCCTGTACCTACTAGAGGAGAAGATAAGCCGGACCATAGTGTGTACCATAGCAACTCCACAGCAGGTCCCTGTACCTACTATAGAGGATAAGATAAGCCGGACCATAGTGTGTACCATAGCAACTCCACAGCAGGTCCCTGTACCTACTAGAGGAGAAGATAAGCCGGACCATAGTGTGTACCATAGCAACTCCACAGCAGGTCCCTGTACCTACTATAGAGGAGAAGATAAGCCGGACCATAGTGTGTTCCATAGCAACTCCACAGCAGGTCCCTGTACCTACTATAGAGGAGAAGATAAGCCGGACCATAGTGTGTACCATAGCAACTCCACAGCAGGTCCCTGTACCTACTATAGAGAAGATAAGCCGGACCATAGTGTGTTCCATAGCAACTCCACAGCAGGTCCCTGTACCTACTATAGAGGAGAAGATAAGCCGGACCATAGTGTGTACCATAGCAACTCCACAGCAGGTCCCTGTACCTACTAGAGGAGAAGATAAGCCGGACCATAGTGTGTACCATAGCAACTCCACAGCAGGTCCCTGTACCTACTAGAGGATAAGATAAGCCGGACCATAGTGTGTACCATAGCAACTCCACAGCAGGTCCCTGTACCTACTAGAGGAGAAGATAAGCCGGACCATAGTGTGTACCATAGCAACTCCACAGCAGGTCCCTGTACCTACTAGAGGAGAAGATAAGCCGGACCATAGTGTGTACCATAGCAACTCCACAGCAGGTCCCTGTACCTACTAGAGGAGAAGATAAGCCGGACCATAGTGTGTACCATAGCAACTCCACAGCAGGTCCCTGTACCTACTAGAGGAGAAGATAAGCCGGACCATAGTGTGTACCATAGCAACTCCACAGCAGGTCCCTGTACCTACTAGAGGAGAAGATAAGCCGGACCATAGTGTGTACCATAGCAACTCCACAGCAGGTCCCTGTACCTACTAGAGGAGAAGATAAGCCGGACCATAGTGTGTACCATAGCAACTCCACAGCAGGTCCCTGTACCTACTATAGAGAAGATAAGCCGGACCATAGTGTGTACCATAGCAACTCCACAGCAGGTCCCTGTACCTACTATAGAGAAGATAAGCCGGACCATAGTGTGTACCATAGCAACTCCACAGCAGGTCCCTGTACCTACTAGAGGAGAAGATAAGCCGGACCATAGTGTGTACCATAGCAACTCCACAGCAGGTCCCTGTACCTACTATAGAGGAGAAGATAAGCCGGACCATAGTGTGTACCATAGCAACTCCACAGCAGGTCCCTGTACCTACTAGAGGAGAAGATAAGCCGGACCATAGTGTGTACCATAGCAACTCCACAGCAGGTCCCTGTACCTACTATAGAGAAGATAAGCCGGACCATAGTGTGCACCATAGCAACTCCACAGCAGGTCCCTGTACCTACTATAGAGAAGATAAGCCGGACCATAGTGTGTACCATAGCAACTCCACAGCAGGTCCCTGTACCTACTAGAGGAGAAGATAAGCCGGACCATAGTGTGTACCATAGCAACTCCACAGCAGGTCCCTGTACCTACTATAGAGGAGAAGATAAGCCGGACCATAGTGTGTACCATAGCAACTCCACAGCAGGTCCCTGCACCTACTAGAGGAGAAGATAAGCCGGACCATAGTGTGTACCATAGCAACTCCACAGCAGGTCCCTGTACCTACTATAGAGGAGAAGATAAGCCGGACCATAGTGTGTACCATAGCAACTCCACAGCAGGTCCCTGTACCTACTAGAGGAGAAGATAAGCCGGACCATAGTGTGTACCATAGCAACTCCACAGCAGGTCCCTGTACCTACTATAGAGGAGAAGATAAGCCGGACCATAGTGTGTACCATAGCAACTCCACAGCAGGTCCCTGTACCTACTAGAGGAGAAGATAAGCCGGACCATAGTGTGTACCATAGCAACTCCACAGCAGGTCCCTGTACCTACTAGAGGAGAAGATAAGCCGGACCATAGTGTGTACCATAGCAACGCCACAGCAGGTCCCTGTACCTACTAGAGGATAAGATAAGCCGGACCATAGTGTGTACCATAGCAACTCCACAGCAGGTCCCTGTACCTACTATAGAGGAGAAGATAAGCCGGACCATAGTGTGTACCATAGCAACTCCACAGCAGGTCCCTGTACCTACTATAGAGAAGATAAGCCGGACCATAGTGTGTACCATAGCAACTCCACAGCAGGTCCCTGTACCTGCTATAGAGGAGAAGATAAGCCGGACCATAGTGTGTACCATAGCAACTCCACAGCAGGTCCCTGTACCTACTAGAGGAGAAGATAAGCCGGACCATAGTGTGTACCATAGCAACTCCACAGCAGGTCCCTGTACCTACTAGAGGAGAAGATAAGCCGGACCATAGTGTGTACCATAGCAACTCCACAGCAGGTCCCTGTACCTACTATAGAGGAGAAGATAAGCCGGACCATAGTGTGTACCATAGCAACTCCACAGCAGGTCCCTGTACCTACTAGAGGAGAAGATAAGCCGGACCATAGTGTGTACCATAGCAACTCCACAGCAGGTCCCTGTACCTACTATAGAGGAGAAGATAAGCCTGACCATAGTGTGTACCATAGCAACTCCACAGCAGGTCCCTGTACCTACTAGAGGAGAAGATAAGCCGGACCATAGTGTGTACCATAGCAACTCCACAGCAGGTCCCTGTACCTACTATAGAGGAGAAGATAAGCTGGACCATAGTGTGTACCATAGCAACTCCACAGCAGGTCCCTGTACCTACTAGAGGAGAAGATAAGCCGGACCATAGTGTGTACCATAGCAACTCCACAGCAGGTCCCTGTACCTACTATAGAGGAGAAGATAAGCCGGACCATAGTGTGTACCATAGCAACTCCACAGCAGGTCCCTGTACCTACTAGAGGAGAAGATAAGCCGGACCATAGTGTGTACCATAGCAACTCCACAGCAGGTCCCTGTACCTACTAGAGGAGAAGATAAGCCGGACCATAGTGTGTACCATAGCAACTCCACAGCAGGTCCCTGTACCTACTAGAGGAGAAGATAAGCCGGACCATAGTGTGTACCATAGCAACTCCACAGCAGGTCCCTGTACCTACTAGAGGAGAAGATAAGCCGGACCATAGTGTGTACCATAGCAACTCCACAGCAGGTCCCTGCACCTACTATAGAGAAGATAAGCCGGACCATAGTGTGTACCATAGCAACTCCACAGCAGGTCTCTGTACCTACTATAGAGGAGAAGATACGCCGGACCATAGTGTGTACCATAGCAACTCCACAGCAGGTCCCTGTACCTACTATAGAGGAGAAGATAAGCCGGACCATAGTGTGTACCATAGCAACTCCACAGCAGGTCCCTGTACCTACTAGAGGAGAAGATAAGCCGGACCATAGTGTGTACCATAGCAACTCCACAGCAGGTCCCTGTACCTACTAGAGGAGAAGATAAGCCGGACCATAGTGTGTACCATAGCAACTCCACAGCAGGTCCCTGTACCTACTAGAGGAGAAGATAAGCCGGACCATAGTGTGTACCATAGCAACTCCACAGCAGGTCCCTGTACCTACTATAGAGGAGAAGATAAGCCGGACCATAGTGTGTACCATAGCAACTCCACAGCAGGTCCCTGTACCTACTATAGAGGAGAAGATAAGCCGGACCATAGTGTGTACCATAGCAACTCCACAGCAGGTCCCTGTACCTACTAGAGGAGAAGATAAGCCGGACCATAGTGTGTACCATAGCAACTCCACAGCAGGTCCCTGTACCTACTAGAGGAGAGGATAAGCCGGACCATAGTGTGTACCATAGCAACTCCACAGCAGGTCCCTGTACCTACTATAGAGGAGAAGATAAGCCGGACCATAGTGTGTACCATAGCAACTCAACAGCAGGTCCCTGTACCTACTAGAGGAGAAGATAAGCCGGACCATAGTGTGTACCATAGCAACTCCACAGCAGGTCCCTGTACCTACTATAGAGGAGAAGATAAGCCGGACCATAGTGTGTACCATAGCAACTCCACAGCAGGTCCCTGTACCTACTATAGAGGAGAAGATAAGCCGGACCATAGTGTGTACCATAGCAACTCCACAGCAGGTCCCTGTACCTACTATAGAGAAGATAAGCCGGACCATAGTGTGTACCATAGCAACTCCACAGCAGGTCCCTGTACCTACTATAGAGGAGAAGATAAGCCGGACCATAGTGTGTACCATAGCAACTCCACAGCAGGTCCCTGTACCTACTAGAGGAGAAGATAAGCCGGACCATAGTGTGTACCATAGCAACTCCACAGCAGGTCCCTGTACCTACTAGAGGAGAAGATAAGCCGGACCATAGTGTGTACCATAGCAACTCCACAGCAGGTCCCTGTACCTACTAGAGGAGAAGATAAGCCGGACCATAGTGTGTACCATAGCAACTCCACAGCAGGTCCCTGTACCTACTAGAGGAGAAGATAAGCCGGACCATAGTGTGTACCATAGCAACTCCACAGCAGGTCCCTGTACCTACTATAGAGAAGATAAGCCGGACCATAGTGTGTACCATAGAAACTCCACAGCAGGTCCCTGTACCTACTATAGAGGAGAAGATAAGCCGGACCATAGTGTGTACCATAGCAACTCCACAACAGGTCCCTGTACCTACTATAGGAGAAGATAAGCCGGACCATAGTGTGTACCATAGCAACTCCACAGCAGGTCCCTGTACCTACTAGAGGAGAAGATAAGCCGGACCATAGTGTGTACCATAGCAACTCCACAGCAGGTCCCTGTACCTACTATAGAGGAGAAGATAAGCCGGACCATAGTGTGTACCATAGCAACTCCACAGCAGGTCCCTGTACCTACTATAGAGGAGAAGATAAGCCGGACCATAGTGTGTACCATAGCAACTCCACAGCAGGTCCCTGTACCTACTAGAGGAGAAGATAAGCCGGACCATAGTGTGTACCATAGCAACTCCACAGCAGGTCCCTGTACCTACTATAGAGGAGAAGATAAGCCGGACCATAGTGTGTACCATAGCAACTCCACAGCAGGTCCCTGTACCTACTATAGAGGAGAAGATAAGCCGGACCATAGTGTGTACCATAGCAACTCCACAGCAGGTCCCTGTACCTACTATAGAGGAGAAGATGAGCCGGACCATAGTGTGTACCATAGCAACTCCACAGCAGGTCCCTGTACCTACTAGAGGAGAAGATAAGCCGGACCATAGTGTGTACCATAGCAACTCCACAGCAGGTCCCTGTACCTACTATAGAGGAGAAGATAAGCCGGACCATAGTGTGTACCATAGCAACTCCACAGCAGGTCCCTGTACCTACTAGAGGAGAAGATAAGCCGGACCATAGTGTGTACCATAGCAACTCCACAGCAGGTCCCTGTACCTACTAGATGAGAAGATAAGCCGGACCATAGTGTGTACCATAGCAACTCCACAGCAGGTCCCTGTACCTACTAGAGGAGAAGATAAGCCGGACCATAGTGTGTACCATAGCAACTCCACAGCAGGTCCCTGTACCTACTATAGAGGATAAGATAAGCCGGACCATAGTGTGTACCATAGCAACTCCACAGCAGGTCCCTGTACCTACTAGAGGAGAAGATAAGCCGGACCATAGTGTGTACCATAGCAACTCCACAGCAGGTCCCTGTACCTACTATAGAGGAGAAGATAAGCCGGACCATAGTGTGTACCATAGCAACTCCACAGCAGGTCCCTGTACCTACTAGAGGAGAAGATAAGCCGGACCATAGTGTGTACCATAGCAACTCCACAGCAGGTCCCTGTACCTACTAGAGGAGAAGATAAGCCGGACCATAGTGTGTACCATAGCAACTCCACAGCAGGTCCCTGTACCTACTAGAGGAGAAGATAAGCCGGACCATAGTGTGTACCATAGCAACTCCACAGCAGGTCCCTGTACCTACTAGAGGAGAAGATAAGCCGGACCATAGTGTGTACCATAGCAACTCCACAGCAGGTCCCTGTACCTACTAGAGGAGAAGATAAGCCGGACCATAGTGTGTACCATAGCAACTCCACAGCAGGTCCCTGTACCTACTAGAGGAGAAGATAAGCCGGACCATAGTGTGTACCATAGCAACTCCACAGCAGGTCCCTGTACCTACTATAGAGAAGATAAGCCGGACCATAGTGTGTACCATAGCAACTCCACAGCAGGTCCCTGTACCTACTATAGAGGAGAAGATAAGCCGGACCATAGTGTGTACCATAGCAACTCCACAGCAGGTCCCTGTACCTACTAGAGGAGAAGATAAGCCGGACCATAGTGTGTACCATAGCAACTCCACAGCAGGTCCCTGTACCTACTATAGAGAAGATAAGCCGGACCATAGTGTGTACCATAGCAACTCCACAGCAGGTCCCTGTACCTACTATAGAGAAGATAAGCCGGACCATAGTGTGTACCATAGCAACTCCACAGCAGGTCCCTGTACCTACTAAGAATGCTATTATCTTTTTTGACAGTACATTTATATGACACAGGAGCACCTGGCAAGTACAACCAAGATGCTGGCAAATGTCACAAAAGGGCAGCAATTAATTACAATTTACATAAATTGCATAACCGCAGATACATACCTGGTGGTGCCGTGGTATTCTTGTCGCTGGCGCAACCCAGTGGTCGCGAATGGCATGCTTCCTAGACGGAGACAGTTTCTTTTCACACTCCACGCCACGCCACTCGCCGCCGCTTCGGACATAGTGGTATGGGTGTCCAATTTTTGTAAATACCATTTGTAGTTCAGCCTTTGTGATAAATTATCTTCAAGCCTCTCCCTTCGCAAAATGCTGCCTATTGTTTTAGTTCAGGAACATTTTTGAAGTCCGCTCGAGACATAAAGCAATATGATACACTGCTATCGCAGGCATACAATTTACTGCTAGTAAAAAAAAACGGCTATCCCCCCCTTCTCCTGGTCACGAACCTTGACTACCCTCTTGGTCAATTCTGCATCAGCCGTCTAGGGCCGCCCTTGACTGTACACATTATATATTTTAGCACTATCCGCGGCACTTTAAATGATAGAAAGGGTACGACTGATATTGAAAATACCTATAGCCAACGTTGTCAGTTAAAACAAAGCTGAAATAGGGGCGCCCTCAAAATATAGTGGACCAAATCTGTTGAGTTTTCATATTTGGGTATAGGTAGGGGCACCACTGCAATTGATGACCCCCTCCCTTGAAGATTTTCTGGATCCGCCCCTGACAGATCGGCAGGGGCCTCTAACGGCCGGCAGATGGCCATCTACAGATCGGCAGGGCCATCTAAAGGCCAACAGAGAGCCCTCTACAGATTGGCTGGGACACTGCAGATTGACAGGGCCCTAAAGACTGGAAGAGGGCCTCCACAGGTCGGCAGGGCCCTCTAAATGCCGGCAGGGCCCTCTAAATGCCGGCAGGGCCCCCTAAAGGCTGTCGGGGCCATCTAAAGGCCGGCAGAGAGCCCTCTATAGATTGGCTGGAGCACTCCGCAGATCGACAGGGCCCCTAAAGACTGGAATAGGGCCCTATACAGGTCGGCAGGGCCCTCTACATGCTGGAAGGGCCCTCTAAAGGCCGGTATAGGGCCCTCTACAGATCGGCAGAGCCCTCTAAAGGCCAGCAGAGGGCTTTATACGGATTGGCTGGGACACTCTGCAGATCGATAAGGCCCCTAAAGGCTGGAAGAGAACCCTCTACAGGTCGACAGGGCCCTTAAATGCCGGCAGAGGCCCTCAGCAGATTGGTAGGGCGATCTACATATCGGCAGGGCCCGCTAAAGGCCGGCAGGCCCTCTAAAACCCGGCAGGGTCATCTAAAGGCCGGCAGAAGGCCATCTACAGATTGGCTGGGATAATCTGCAGATCGACAGGGCCCATAAAGCCTGGAATAGGGCTCTCTGCAAGTCGGCAGGGCCCTATAAATGCCGACAGAGGCCTTCTTCAGATTGGCAGGTCAATCTACAGATCGGCAGGGCCTCTAAAGGCCGGCAGAAGGCTCTCTCCAGATCGGCAGAGCCCTATAAAGGCCGGCAGAGGGCCCTCTACAACCGACAGCGCCCTCTAAATGCCGGCAGGGGGCCATCTGCAGATCGGCAGGGCCATTTCAAAGTTCGTAGAGGGCCCTCTCTACACTGGCTGGGGCCCTTTTGTACGTATTTACATATACATGCCTGTAACAGGCAAGCAAGTGCTGTTATTTATTCATGTTACGATTTGTTAGGTTCGTGGGCGTTCTTTTATGCGACGTAAGGCGTTTTACGGGCGCCTGACACCACCCAAAACACTGGGGTCAGGGGCCCACTCTCACTCGGCCCCATGGGCCCTCGCTCAGTAGCCAGAGGGGCCCGCCTGGCCTCCAGGGGGGGGGGGGGGGGGGGGGCATGACACCCTTGCCCCCTTGCTTTCGCCCTTGGGACGTAGAGACATTCATAATTAATAACATGGAATACAAATATTCAACCTGAACGTTCACGGTGATTATTGTCAAATATCGCCCCTCCGCCATAGCAAAAGCATTGCCGCGCTAACTCATGCCTTCTCCGCTGCGGCGCTAATGTCGCTTCTACCGGGAACGGCTGTCGGGCGGCGCAACAGCTGGAGTAGTTCGTCTATACTTATATAGGTCAATGGTTGAAACTAACATGGAACTGCAAGGTTTGCACGCTTTTTTTTTAAATCGTGAGTAGGCTACCCAAGTTGAGCATAGGCTTCTGGGTTCTGCATTTTCGTATCATGTAAATTGTTTTAACTAATTCAAATATTGCAATCTATGCAATTGGCACTGGACTATCATCATGTGAGTTTCCTGCACTTTTTGTGTATGCAAGTTTCTCCACGGCAGCTGAAGTAAGTAACACAGCGCTGGAAACATACTATTTTTTTCTTCTAAAAATATGCGATGTAATAATGCATCATTGCATCTGCCACATCCAAAGCAGGTTCAGAGAAGATTCAACACTGCTGCTGCCTGCATCGCTGGCCCGCGACGCGGAGAGACGAGAGGTATTGCAGAGGCGCTCGTCGTCCGGCCCGCAGTGGCCAGAACGTCCGACCGGGGGCCGACACCCTAGTGGCCGGACGGGGGCCGACACCCTAGTGGCCGGGGGGGGGGGGCGACACCTGCCCCTGTGCTGTGCCCCGTCCCTCAGTGGCCGGGGACCCGACTCCTGCCCCTATGCTGTGCCCCGTCCCTCAGTGGGCGGCCCCGCGGGGACAGGTGACGGCGGCGGCCGGCCGACTCCGAGTCGTCACTGGACCGCCGCGGGAGTCCAGTGACGTCACTGGACCGCCGCGGATGTCCGCCAGGCAGACCCAGCGACTCGGGACAGGGGTGCAGCTCCACCTGGCGGACAGAGATTCACCACCATCACCATCACCATCACCATCACCATTACCATTACCATCACCATCACCATCACCATCACCGTCACCGTCACCGTCACCATCACCATCACCGTCACCGTCACCGTCACCATCACCATCACCATCACCATCACCATCACCATCACCGTCACCATCACCATCACCATCACCGTCACCATCACCATCACCGTCACCATCACCATCACCATCACCGTCACCATCACCGTCACCATCACCATCACCATCACAATCACAGTCACCGTCACCATCACAATCACAGTCACCGTCACCATCACCATCACCGTCACCGTCACCACGATGAGGCAATAATTTGACGGCATTGTGTTTGTCCCGTCAATGTTCTTTGACTCAAATTAGTGTTTACCAGGTATGGTCAACATTAAAAAAATGACTTAATGTGGGCGAGGATGGGTGGCATTGTTATAACGCGCACTGTCCGTGGTGTATGGGACACATCGGATTATGAGCGGCCCGGGCCGACCCGGCCCGGCCCGTGGCGACGCTTTTGAAAAGCTCATATATCTGCAACCGCACGTCCGATTGACAAGCGGGCTTCTTTGCTGAGCAGCCCCATCTAACCTACCCTGCTTGAGACCGGTGCCGACTCATGTGGGTGACTACCACTGCGCGTGCCGCGTGCCGCATGAGGGGTGTTGAAAAGTAATTTCTCGCAATAACTCCGCAACGGCTGGGCAGCTATGTGCAAATTTGGTGTGTGGTCAGGGACCCCTCAGCCGCCACTTTCACACTACTCAGGGGTGGAGTGTCTCTGCACGTGCACACGTGCACATCTCTATTCTATATCTCAGGAACGGCTGAGCTGATTGTGTTCAAATTTGGTGTGTGGTTAGGGATCCCTCAGCCGCCATTTTCCCACAATTCAGGGGTGGGATGACTCTCCACGTGCGCACGTGCACATCCCTATTCTATATATCAGGAACGGCTGAGCCGATTGTGTTCAAATTTGGTGTGTGGTTAGGGACCCCTCAGTCGCCACTTTCACACTACTCAGGGGTATGGTGACTCTCCACGTCCGCACGTGCACATCCCTATTCTATATCTCAGGAACGGCTGGTCCGACTGTGTTCAAATTTGGGGTGTGGTTAGGGACCTCTCAGCCGCCGCCTTTCCACAAGTCGGGGGTGGGGTGGATTTGCAGGTGCGCACGTTCACACCCCTATTCTATATCTCTGGAACGGCTGAGCCGATTGTGTTCAAATTTGGTGTGTGGGAAGGGACTTTCCCACAAGTCAGCCCCCACTTTCCTACAAGCCAAAGGTGGGTGCCTCTGCACGTGCGCACGTGCGCACCTTTTTTTGTATCTCAGAAAATACTTGCCCGATCGAGTTGAAATTGCCCATACATTTCCTTCGCGCTCGCTCGTTCATCGCCAACTACGGCGCCATACTGGTAATTCAGATTGCATCATTTTCCCTCACCTAATCTTAAAAATGACCTCAGATCAAGGTCAAGTGGTGACCCAAGTATGTCATGTTGCATATTGGGAGACGTGTCTCGAGGTGACAAACACATTGGTGCTGGTATATACACTTTATTACACTTTTTATACACTTCACTTTATTCTGTCGAGAGCTACTGACAAAACGGTGTTGGTGACCTCGGATGACCTCGACTGACTGTAGGGGTCACTGAACAAAAATTGCAACTGGGTCATCAAGAATGACCTATGATAACATGAGCCAAAAGGAATTGGATTGATCTCATTCGTATCCTCGGAATAGGAAGCATTTGATTATTTCCTTATTGGCCTATAATGGTGAGTTTACGAAATTGACCCGACCTTAGGTTATCGATATCGAAAATCCGAGATGACCAAATTTTAGGCACTTATGGCCTTATGCAATCCTGCAAGTTTCAAATCATTCGTTCAAACACTGTGGCATGACCACAAACATTTTTTGAGGTTTGGTTTATTTGACCTGACCTTGTGAGCTGACCTGAGTTGACCTCGGGTCAAAAACTGCAGGGAAGTTGTGCAAATGATAGTGACTCAGGTGGACGCCGTACTACTCACACTCTGACTCTGAAGACTCTGACTCTGAAGGGCGTCCTGCAGGCTGTGGTGCAGGCCGCCGTCCTGCAGGCCGCCGCCGAACTGTTCGCTGCTGAAGTTGGAGGCGGGTTTGCCGGCGAAGAACTGGGTAATCCTTTGCCACAAGGCCCGCTCCGATCCTGAAGCCAGACGCGGCACATTGACAGCGGTCACTGCCAGCAGAGAGAGGGTAATCCTCACCCACAAGGCCCGCTCCGATCCTGAAGCCAGCCGCGGCACATTGACAGGGGTCACTGCCAGCAGAGAGAGGGTAATCCTCACCCACAAGGCCCGCTCCGATCCTGAAGCCAGCCGCGGCACATTGACAGGGGTCACTGCCAGCAGAGAGAGGGTAATCCTCACCCACAAGGCCCGCTCCGATCCTGAAGCCAGCCGCGGCACATTGACAGGGGTCACTGCCAGCAGAGAGAGGGTAATCCTCACCCACAAGGCCCGCTCCGATCCTGAAGCCAGCCGCGGCACATTGACAGCGGTCACTGCCAGCAGAGAGAGGGTAATCCTCACCCACAAGGCCCGCTCCGATCCTGAAGCCAGCCGCGGCACATTGACAGGGGTCACTGCCAGCAGAGAGAGGGTAATCCTCACCCACAAGGCCCGCTCCGATCCTGAAGCCAGCCGCGGCACATTGACAGGGGTCACTGCCAGCAGAGAGAGGGTAATCCTCACCCACAAGGCCCGCTCCGATCCTGAAGCCAGCCGCGGCACATTGACAGCGGTCACTGCCAGCAGAGAGAGGGTAATCCTCACCCACAAGGCCCGCTCCGATCCTGAAGCCAGCCGCGGCACATTGACAGCGGTCACTGCCAGCAGACAGGGTTTCACTGATCTGTGGTGACTTGAGATGTGTCTTTTACTTGGCTACTTGTCGCTAGTTACTTGGTACTTGGCTACTTTTACTTGGTGTTTTTACTTGGCTAGGTAGCCATCGTAACACCCCACAGATGGTGCTGATCGTGGTAAGATGGCAACACCCCACAGATGGTACTGATGGTGGTAAGATGGTAACACCCCACAGATGGTACTGATGGTGGTAAGATGGCAACACCCCACAGATGGTGCTGATCGTGGTAAGATGGTAACACCGCACAGATGGTGCTGATGGTGGTAAGATGGCAACACCCCACAGATGGTGCTGATCGTGGTAAGATGGTAACACCCCACAGATGGTGCTGATGGTGGTAAGATGGTCACACCACACAGATGGTGCTGATGGTGGTAAGATGGTAACACCGCACAGGTGCTGCACATTACTGGCATTAATTTATCCAAGTTAATAGTAGCAAAGTCTTGTGATTAGCTTTGGGATTGCGACATTTCGCTTCGCTCGGGATATTCTCATGATAGGCCAGGCTCAGTTCCCACGGAAAACCCCAGCGTGGAATCCTCTGTATGATCCAAGGTGCTAATGGAAAATACGCATAGAAGGAGATACCAGAGAATCGAACCCGTTTCTCAAAGTGGTCCCATTCGCTCTCCATCGCTCCAAAGCCCAGTCATGCGTATAATATATCCAGATACTAATATGCTTGATTTCATATATAATATGTATATACCTGGCGAAAGCTGGCACTCACGTTTCGGCCTGAGTTTCCTGTGTTTCCTGGTGCGTTTCTCCGGAATGTCATCGGGGTCGGCCTGAAATTACGACATCGGTCATTCGCATACTGATCTACGGAGCCCGCCATCAACATATCAATCACAGGGGTAGACAGACATATCAATCACATGGCTAGAATGACATCAATCACAGGGCTAGACTGACATCAATCACATGGCTACCACATATCAATCACAGGGCTAGACAGACATTACAATCACAGGGCTAGACCGACATATCAATCACAGGGCTAGACAGACATATCAATCACAGGGCTAGACAGACATATCAATCACAGGGCTAGACCGACATATCAATCACAGGGCTAGACTGACATATCAATCACAGGGCTACCACATATCAATCACAGGGCTAGACTGACATCAATCACAGGGCTAGACTGACATCAATCACATGGCTACCACATATCAATCACAGGGCTAGACAGACATTACAATCACAGGGCTAGACCGACATATCAATCACAGGGCTAGACAGACATATCAATCACAGGGCTAGACAGACATATCAATCACAGGGCTAGACCGACATATCAATCACAGGGCTAGACTGACATATCAATCACATGGCTAGACAGACATATCAATCACAGGGCTAGACTGACATATCAATCACAGGGCTAGACAGACATATCAATCACAGGGCTAGACAGACATATCAATCACAGGGCTACCACATATCAATCACAGGGCTAGACAGACATATCGATCACAGGGCTAGACAGACATATAAATCACAGGGCTAGACCAACATCAATCACAGGGCTAGACAGACATATCAATCATAGGGCTAGACAGACATCAATCACAGGGCTACCACATATCAATCACAGGGCTAGACAGACATATCAATCACAGGGCTAGACCGACATATCAATCACAGGGATAGACAGACATATCAATCACAGGGCTACCACATGTCAATCACAGGGCTAGACTGACATATCAATCACAGGGCTAGACCGACATATCAATCACAGGGCTAGACTGACATATCAATCACAGGGCTAGACCAATATATCAATCACAGGGCTAGACAGACATATCAATCACAGGGCTAGACCAACATATCAATCACAGGGCTACCACATATCAATCACAGGGCTAGACTGACATATCAATCAAAGGGCTAGACAGACATATCAATTACAGGGCTACCACATATCAATCACAGGGCTAGACTGACATATCAACCACAGGGCTAGACCGACATATCAATCACAGGGCTACCACATATCAATCACAGGGCTAGACTGACATATCAATCACAGGGCTAGACAGACATATCAATCACAGGACTACCACATATCAATCACATGGCTAGACCGACATATCAATCACATGGCTAGACTGAAATATCAATCACAGGGATAGATTGACATATCAATCACAGGGCTAGACAGACATATCAATCACAGGGATAGACTGACATATCAATCACATGGCTAGACAGACACATCAATCACAGGGCTAGACAGACATATCAATCACAGGGCTAGACAGACATATCAATCACATGGCTAGACTGACATATCAATCACAGGGATAGACTGACATATCAATCACAGGGCTAGACAGACATATCAATCACATGGCTAGACAGACATATCAATCACAGGGCTAGACAGACATATCAATCACAGGGCTAGACAGACATATCAATCACAGGGCTAGACTGACATATCAATCACAGGGCTAGACCGACATATCAATCACAGGGCTAGACAGACATATCAATCACAGGGCTACCACATATCAATCACAGGGCTAGACTGACATATCAATCACTGGGCTAGACTGACATATCAATCACAGGGCTAGACCAACATCAATCACAGGGCTAGACAGACATATCAATCACAGGGCTAGACTGACATATCAATCACAGGGCTAGACATACATATCAATCACAGGGCTAGACAGACATATCAATCACAGGGCTAGACTGACATATCAATCACAGGGCTAGACTGACATATCAACAACAGGGCTAGACCGACATATCAATCACAGGGCTAGACCGACATATCAATCACAGGGCTACCACATATCAATCACAGGGCTAGACAGACATATCAATCACAGGGCTAGACTGACATATCAATCACAGGGCTAGACTGACATATCAATCACAGGGCTAGACTGACATATCAATCACAGGGCTAGACCGACATATCAATCACAGGGCTAGACCGATATCGATCACAGGGCTACCACATATCAATCACAGGGCTAGACAGACATATCAATCACAGGGCTAGACCGACATATCAATCACATGGCTAGACCGACATATCAATCACAGGGCTACCACATATCAATCACAGGGCTAGACCGACATATCAATCACAGGGCTAGACAGACATATCAATCACAGGGATAGACTGACATATCAATCACATGGCTAGACAGACATATCAATCACAGGGCTAGACAGACATATCAATCACAGGGCTAGACAGACATATCAATCACATGGCTAGACTGACATATCAATCACAGGGATAGACTGACATATCAATCACAGGGCTAGACAGACATATCAATCACATGGCTAGACAGACATATCAATCACAGGGCTAGACAGACATATCAATCACAGGGCTAGACAGACATATCAATCACAGGGCTAGACTGACATCAATCACAGGGCTAGACCGACATATCAATCACAGGGCTAGACAGACATATCAATCACAGGGCTACCACATATCAATCACAGGGCTAGACTGACATATCAATCACAGGGCTAGACTGACATATCAATCACAGGGCTAGACCAACATCAATCACAGGGCTAGACAGACATATCAATCACAGGGCTAGACTGACAAATCAATCACAGGGATAGACATACATATCAATCACAGGGCTAGACAGACATATCAATCACAGGGCTAGACTGACATATCAATCACAGGGCTAGACTGACATATCAACAACAGGGCTAGACCGACATATCAATCACAGGGCTAGACCGGCATATCAATCACAGGGCTACCATATATCAATCACAGGGCTAGACAGACATATCAATCACAGGGCTAGACTGACATATCAATCACAGGGCTAGACTGACATATCAATCACAGGGCTAGACTGACATATCAATCACAGGGCTAGACCGACATATCAATCACAGGGCTAGACCGATATCAATCACAGGGCTACCACATATCAATCACAGGGCTAGACAGACATATCAATCACAGGGCTAGACCGACATATCAATCACATGGCTAGACCGACATATCAATCACAGGGCTACCACATATCAATCACAGGGCTAGACCGACATATCAATCACAGGGCTAGACTGACATATCAGTCACAGGGCTAGACCGACATATCAATCACAGGGCTAGACCGACATATAAATCACATGGCTAGACCGACATATCAATCACATGGCTAGACCGACATATCAATCACAGGGCTACCACATATCAATCACAGGGCTAGACAGACATATCAATCACAGGGCTAGACCGACATATCAATCACAGGGCTACCACATATCAATCACAGGGCTAGACATACATATCAATCACAGGGCTAGACAGACATATCAATCACAGGGCTACCACATATCAATCACAGGGCTACCACATATCAATCACAGGGCTAGACTGACATATCAATCACATGGCTAGACCGACATATCAATCACAGGGCTACCACATATCAATCACAGGGCTAGACCGACATATCAATCACAGGGCTAGACTGACATATCAATCACAGGGCTACCACATATCAATCACAGGGCTAGACCAACATATCAATCACAGGGCTACCACATATCAATCACAGGGCTAGACAGACATATCAATCACAGGGCTAGACCAACATATCAATCACAGGGCTAGACAGACATATCAATCACATGGCTAGACCGACATATCAATCACAGGGCTAGACTGACATATCAATCACAGGGCCACCACATATCAATCACAGGGCTAGACAGACATATCAATCACAGGGCTAGACTGACATATCAATCACAGGGCTAGACCGACATATCAATCACAGGGCTAGACCGACATATCAATCACAGGGCTAGGCTGACATATCAATCACAGGGCTACCACATATCAATCACAGGGCTAGACAGACATATCAATCACAGGGCTAGACTGACATATCAATCACAGGGCTAGACCGACATATCAATCACAGGGCTAGACTGACATATCAATCACAGGGCTAGACCGACATCAATCACAGGGCTAGACCGACATATCAATCACAGGGCTAGACTGACATATCAATCACAGGGCTAGACTGCCATATCAATCACAGGGCTAGACAGACATATCAATCACAGGGCTAGACAGACATATCAATCACAGGGCTAGACCGACATATCAATCACAGGGCTAGACTGACATATCAATCACAGGGCTAGACTGACATATCAATCACAGGGCTAGACAGACATATCAATCACAGGGCTAGACAGAAATATCAATCACAGGGCTAAACTGACATATCAATCACAGGGCTACCACATATCAATCACAGGGCTAGACCGACATATCAATCACAGGGCTAGACCGACATATCAATCACAGGGCTAGCCAGACATATCAATCACAGGGCTAGACCGACATATCAATCACATGGCTAGACAGACATATCAATCACAGGGCTAGACCGACATATCAATCACAGGGATAGACTGACATATCGATCACAGGGCTAGACCGACATATCAATCACAGGGCTAGACTGACATATCAATCACAGGGCTAGACAGACATATCAATCACAGGGCTAGACAGACATATCAATCACAGGGCTAGACTGACATATCAATCACAGGGCTAGACTGACATATCAATCACAGGGCTAGACCGACATATCAATCACAGGGCTAGACCGACATATCAATCACAGGGCTAGACCGACATATCAATCACAGGGCTAGACTGACATATCAATCACAGGGCTAGACTGACATATCAATCACAGGGCTAGACCGACATATCAATCACAGGGCTAGACCGACATATCAATCACAGGGCTAGACAGACATATCAATCACAGGGCTAGACCGACTTATCAATCACAGGGCTACCACATATCAATCACAGGGCTAGACTGACATATCAATCACAGGGCTAGACCGACATATCAATCACAGGGCTAGACCGACATATCAATCACAGGGCTAGACCGACATATCAATCACATGGCTAGACCGACATATCAATCACATGGCTAGACCGACATATCAATCACAGGGCTAGACAGACATATCAATCACAGGGCTAGACAGACATATCAATGGCAGGGCTAGACTGACATATCAATCACAGGGCTAGACTGACATATCAATCACAGGGCTAGACCGACATATCAATCACAGGGCTAGACTGACATATCAATCACAGGGCTAGACCGACATATCAATCACATGGCTAGACCGACATATCAATCGCAGGGCTAGACTGACATATTAATCACAGGGCTAGACTGACATATCAATCACAGGGCTAGACTGACATATCAATCACAGGGTTAGACCGACATATAAATCACAGGGCTAGACCGACATATCAATCACAGGGCTATACTGACATATCAATCACAGGGCTACCACATATCAATCACAGGGCTAGACCGACATATCAATCACAGGGCTAGACCGACATATCAATCACAGGGCTAGACAGACATATCAATCACAGGGCTAGACTGACATATCAATCACAGGGCTACCACATATCAATCACAGGGCTACCACATATCAATCACAGGGCTACCACATATCAATCACAGGGCTAGACAGACATATCAATCACAGGGCTAGACAGACATATCAATCACAGGGCTACCACATATCAATCACAGGGCTAGACTGACATATCAATCACAGGGCTAGACCGACATATCAATCACAGGGCTAGACTGACATATCAATCACAGGGCTAGACCAACATATCAATCACAGGGCTAAACAGACATATCAATCACAGGGCTAGACCATCATATCAATCACAGGGCTACCACATATCAATCACAGGGCTAGACTGACATATCAATCACAGGGCTAGACAGACATATCAATCACAGGGCTACCACATATCAATCACAGGGCTAGACTGACATATCAATCACAGGGCTAGACCGACATATCAATCACAGGGCTACCACATATCAATCACAGGGCTAGACTGACATATCAATCACAGGGCTAGACCGACATATCAATCACAGGGCTAGACTGACATATCAATCACAGGGCTAGACAGACATATCAATCACAGGGCTAGACAGACATATCAATCACAGGGCTAGACTGACATATCAATCACAGGGCTAGACTGACATATCAATCACAGGGCTAGACAGACATATCAATCACAGGGCTAGACTGACATATCAATCACAGGGCTAGACTGACATATCAATCACAGGGCTAGACAGACATATCAATCACAGGGCTAGACCGACATATCAATCACAGGGCTAGACAGACATATCAATCACAGGGCTAGACAGACATATCAATCACAGGGCTAGACAGACATATCAATCACAGGGATAGACTGACATATCAATCACAGGGCTAGACAGACATATCAATCACATGGCTAGACAGACATATCAATCACAGGGCTAGACAGACATATCAATCACAGGGCTAGACAGACATATCAATCACATGGCTAGACTGACATATCAATCACAGGGATAGACTGACATATCAATCACAGGGCTAGACAGACATATCAATCACTTGGCTAGACAGACATATCAATCACAGGGCTAGACAGACAAATCAATCACAGGGCTAGACAGACATATCAATCACAGGGCTAGACAGACATATCAATCAACGGGCTAGACTGACATATCAATCACAGGGCTAGACCGACATATCAATCACAGGGCTTGACAGACATATCAATCACAGGGCTACCACACATCAATCACAGGGCTAGACTGACATATCAATCACAGGGCTAGACTGACATATCTATCACAGGGCTAGACCAACATCAATCACAGGGCTAGACAGACATATCAATCACAGGGCTAGACTGACATATCAATCACAGGGCTAGACAGACATATCAATCACAGGGCTAGACAGACATATCAATCACAGGGCTAGACTGACATATCAATCACAGGGCTAGACTGACATATCAACAACAGGGCTAGACCGACATATCAATCACAGGGCTAGACCGACATATCAATCACAGGGCTACCACATATCAATCACAGGGCTAGACAGACATATAAATCACAGGGCTAGACTGACATATCAATCACAGGGCTAGACTGACATATCAATCACAGGGCTAGACTGACATATCAATCACAGGGCTAGACCGACATATCAATCACAGGGCTAGACCGATATCGATCACAGGGCTACCACATATCAATCACAGGGCTAGACAGACATATCAATCACAGGGCTAGACCGACATATCAATCACATGGCTAGACCGACATATCAATCACAGGGCTACCACATATCAATCACAGGGCTAGACCGACATATCAATCACAGGGCTAGACAGACATATCAATCACAGGGATAGACTGACATATCAATCACATGGCTAGACAGACATATCAATCACAGGGCTAGACAGACATATCAATCACAGGGCTAGACAGACATATCAATCACATGGCTAGACTGACATATCAATCACAGGGATAGACTGACATATCAATCACAGGGCTAGACAGACATATCAATCACATGGCTAGACAGACATATCAATCACAGGGCTAGACAGACATATCAATCACAGGGCTAGACAGACATATCAATCACAGGGCTAGACTGACATATCAATCACAGGGCTAGACCGACATATCAATCACAGGGCTAGACAGACATATCAATCACAGGGCTACCACATATCAATCACAGGGCTAGACTGACATATCAATCACAGGGCTAGACTGACATATCAATCACAGGGCTAGACCAACATCAATCACAGGGCTAGACAGACATATCAATCACAGGGCTAGACAGACATATCAATCACAGGGCTAGACCGACATATCAATCACATGGCTAGACCGACATATCAATCACAGGGCTACCACATATCAATCACAGGGCTAGACCGACATATCAATCACAGGGCTAGACTGACATATCAATCACAGGGCTAGACTGACATATCAGTCACAGGGCTAGACCGACATATCAATCACAGGGCTAGACCGACATATAAATCACATGGCTAGACCGACATATCAATCACATGGCTAGACCGACATATCAATCACAGGGCTACCACATATCAATCACAGGGCTAGACAGACATATCAATCACAGGGCTAGACCGACATATCAATCACAGTGCTACCACATATCAATCACAGGGCTAGACAGACATATCAATCAAAGGGCTAGACAGACATATCAATCACAGGGCTACCACATATCAATCACAGGGCTACCACATATCAATCACAGGGCTAGACTGACATATAAATCACATGGCTAGACCGACATATCAATCACAGGGCTACCACATATCAATCACAGGGCTAGACCGACATATCAATCACAGGGCTAGACTGACATATCAATCACAGGGCTACCACATATCAATCACAGGGCTAGACCAACATATCAATCACAGGGCTACCACATATCAATCTCAGGGCTAGACAGACATATCAATCACAGGGCTAGACCAACATATCAATCACAGGGCTAGACAGACATATCAATCACATGGCTAGACCGACATATCAATCACAGGGCTAGACTGACATATCAATCACAGGGCCACCACATATCAATCACAGGGCTAGACAGACATATCAATCACAGGGCTAGACTGACATATCAATCACAGGGCTAGACCGACATATCAATCACAGGGCTAGACCGACATATCAATCACAGGGCTAGGCTGACATATCAATCACAGGGCTACCACATATCAATCACAGGGCTAGACAGACATATCAATCACAGGGCTAGACTGACATATCAATCACAGGGCTAGACCGACATATCAATCACAGGGCTAGACTGACATATCAATCACAGGGCTAGACCGACATCAATCACAGGGCTAGACCGACATATCAATCACAGGGCTAGACTGACATATCAATCACAGGGCTAGACTGACATATCAATCACAGGGCTAGACAGACATATCAATCACAGGGCTAGACAGACATATCAATCACAGGGCTAGACCGACATATCAATCACAGGGCTAGACTGACATATCAATCACAGGGCTAGACTGACATATCAATCACAGGGCTAGACAGACATATCAATCACAGGGCTAGACAGAAATATCAATCACAGGGCTAGACTGACATATCAATCACAGGGCTACCACATATCAATCACAGGGCTAGACCGACATATCAATCACAGGGCTAGACCGACATATCAATCACAGGGCTAGCCAGACATATCAATCACAGGGCTAGACCGACATATCAATCAGATGGCTAGACAGACATATCAATCACAGGGCTAGACCGACATATCAATCACAGGGATAGACTGACATATCGATCACAGGGCTAGACCGACATATCAATCACAGGGCTAGACTGACATATCAATCACAGGGCTAGACAGACATATCAATCACAGGGCTAGACAGACATATCAATCACAGGGCTAGACTGACATATCAATCACAGGGCTAGACTGACATATCAATCACAGGGCTAGACCGACATATCAATCACAGGGCTAGACCGACATATCAATCACAGGGCTAGACCGACATATCAATCACAGGGCTAGACTGACATATCAATCACAGGGCTAGACTGACATATCAATCACAGGGCTAGACCGACATATCAATCACAGGGCTAGACCGACATATCAATCACAGGGCTAGACAGACATATCAATCACAGGGCTAGACCGACTTATCAATCACAGGGCTACCACATATCAATCACAGGGCTAGACTGACATATCAATCACAGGGCTAGACCGACATATCAATCACAGGGCTAGACCGACATCTCAATCACAGGGCTAGACCGACATATCAATCACATGGCTAGACCGACATATCAATCACATGGCTAGACCGACATATCAATCACAGGGCTAGACAGACATGTCAATCACAGGGCTAGACAGACATATCAATGGCAGGGCTAGACTGACATATCAATCACAGGGCTAGACTGACATATCAATCACAGGGCTAGACCGACATATCAATCACAGGGCTAGACTGACATATCAATCACAGGGCTAGACCGACATATCAATCACATGGCTAGACCGACATATCAATCGCAGGGCTAGACTGACATATTAATCACAGGGCTAGACTGACATATCAATCACAGGGCTAGACTGACATATCAATCACAGGGTTAGACCGACATATCAATCACAGGGCTAGACCGACATATCAATCACAGGGCTATACTGACATATCAATCACAGGGCTACCACATATCAATCACAGGGCTAGACCGACATATCAATCACAGGGCTAGACCGACATATCAATCACAGGGCTAGACAGACATATCAATCACAGGGCTAGACTGACATATCAATCACAGGGCTACCACATATCAATCACAGGGCTACCACATATCAATCACAGGGCTACCACATATCAATCACAGGGCTAGACAGACATATCAATCACAGGGCTAGACAGACATATCAATCACAGGGCTACCACATATCAATCACAGGGCTAGACTGACATATCAATCACAGGGCTAGACCGACATATCAATCACAGGGCTAGACTGACATATCAATCACAGGGCTAGACCAACATATCAATCACAGGGCTAAACAGACATATCAATCACAGGGCTAGACCATCATATCAATCACAGGGCTACCACATATCAATCACAGGGCTAGACTGACATATCAATCACAGGGCTAGACAGACATATCAATCACAGGGCTACCACATATCAATCACAGGGCTAGACTGACATATCAATCACAGGGCTAGACCGACATATCAATCACAGGGCTACCACATATCAATCACAGGGCTAGACTGACATATCAATCACAGGGCTAGACCGACATATCAATCACAGGGCTAGACTGACATATCAATCACAGGGCTAGACAGACATATCAATCACAGGGCTAGACAGACATATCAATCACAGGGCTAGACTGACATATCAATCACAGGGCTAGACTGACATATCAATCACAGGGCTAGACAGACATATCAATCACGGGGCTAGACTGACATATCAATCAATCAGTATATTCAAAACCATCCACGATGTGGCTTTTCTGGTTTCACGCCGATTACAAGCCTATTACACCTATACCTACGATGCAGTGCAGTCACACACTTCCACACGCGCAGCAGTAATTTATGTTATAGAAGACCTAAACGCTAATAAAGACAGTAGTACCTATAAGTAACAAGTTGCAAAGGTAAGACGGATACAAATTGTGACGACATCTACAATGATACTACTGATAGTACAATGATATTACGCCATCTACAATGATACTGCTGATACTACAATGATATTACTGAGTCAGCTAAGTCGGTAATGTGGACTTAAAAGCGCCCACGGTCTGCACGGCACGGGCGGACGATGACAGGCTATTCCAGGCCGCAGAGGCACGATATGAGAAAGCCTTCTGGGTTGCGGCTAGCCTGCACTTAGGTAGGTGGAGGCTTCCCTTATCTGTGGCGCGAGTACGGCGGTCCGACACGGCAGAGCGGGGCACAAACAGAGCTCGCAGCTCGGCCGGCATGCCCTCCACGCGCAGTATCTTATACACTTTGATGGCGTCGCGGTGCGACACCAGGGTCTCGATCCTCGACCATCCAAGAGAATTTAGAGCCGGGGTGATATGCTGATGCTTTTTGGATCCTGTGACAATTCTGGCCGCAAAGTGGATGAGCTTTTGGATTTTGTGAAGCTGGCCCTTGGCCGCCCCACCCCACACGCAGAGACAGTAGGTGATGTGAGGAAACACGTAGGCCTGAATCACAATTTTGAGCACTTCTTTGGTGAAATAATGCCGAATCCGGTACAAGGAGATGAGAATTCCGTTACATTTTTGAACGACATGCGAGACATGAGCGTCCCATGACAGGCAGGGGTCCAAGACGACACCGAGAACTTTGGTACTGGTAGAGGCAGCTACTTCAGACCCATTGATGCTGAAGTGAAAGTCAGCGCATTTATTTAAATTTTGCTTTGAGCCAAACAGGATGAAGTCGGTTTTCTTTTCGTTCATTTTCAAAGAGTTGGCACAGAACCAGGACTGAAGCTCACAGATAGTGAGCTCCAGATGCAATTTAAGATCGGTAAGACCCGGCCTGTCAGGGATCGCGCAGTCAAGATGCATGGTGTCGTCAGCGTAGGAGATGAGGTTGCCATGCGTCAGATGGCCAGAGAGATCGTTTGTGAACAGAATGAACAGGATCGGACCGATGATCGAGCCCTGAGGCACACCACACGCCATCGGCAGGTACACGCGTCCGCCCCGAACCACCTGCCGCCGGTCGCTCAGGTAGCTCCTGAACCAGGCCACGTCCAGCACACCATACCACGAGAGCTTGGTGAGGAGGACGTCGTGGTCGACGCTGTCGAACGCCTTCGACAAATCTGCCGTCGTTGACGACGATATGCGGCCGTTGTCGGTGTTGTTGACCAGGCGTTCGACAGCGGCGAGCACGGCGTCCTCCGTACAGTGGCGAGATCTGTAAGCAAACTGCGATGGGCTCAGCAGACAGTTTGATGTCAGGTAATGCGTAAGTTGGCTGCACACAACCTTCTCTAGAATCTTTGAGAGCACACTCAACAGTGATATCGGCCTGTTGTTAGAAGGTATCGTGGGGTCGCCTGACTTGGGAATTGGCACCACGCATGCTACCTTCCAACTGTCTGGGAATACTTGGGTCCTAAGGGATAGGTTAACAAGATGTAAGAGATGAGGTCCGATCACAGGGAAACATTGTCGTACAGCTAAAAGAGGAACACCGTCTAGACCCACCGCTCGTGACCCGCTCATGCGCCCGATGCAGCGGGACAGTTCAGGCAGCGTTGCGGGCTGAAAGTGGAAGCCAGCCGCGCAGACGGTGGGAGGCCGCGGGTTGTCGCGGCTGGCGGCGACTGCGTCGCTCAGGTCACTGGCGATGCGCGGACCGACGGCAGCGAAGTGGCGGTTGAGCTCGTCGGCCATCGCCTCGGCCTCCTCTGGGGTTGCCGCCGATGCGCCTCCGGCTGACGTCGGGGCTACCGCAAACTTTTTAAATGTGGGCCAGAAGCTGCGGCTGCCGCCCGACGTCATCTCGTCGCACAGGAAGTCGCGTCTCGCGGCAATGAGGCGGCTCTTCACGTGGTTGCGAAGTCGGACGAAGTCAGCTTTGGCCTCGGGCGTGCGTAAGCGGCGCCACGTGTTGCGTGCACTGTCACGCTCTGACATAAGCGCCTGCAGGTCGTGATTGCCCACGAGCCAGGGGCAGTCCGGCTTGGTCACGCGCACCCTCCTGGTCGGACAGTGGCGGTCCATCACCACATTCCACTGGTCCATGAACAGGGTCACGCACTCGTTCACGTCGGTGGCGCCATCTACCTGGCTCCAGTCCGACGTGAGCAAGTCCAAACAGATGGCGTCCCAGTCGGCTCTCCTCCAGGCGCGGGTGGAGCGCCACTGAGGAGGTCGGCGCACTCTGCCGAGGCGCGCAGTGACGATGACTGGCTGGTGATCGCTGATGGTCTCGCTCAGGATGATGACGTCTGGAGCTGGATCTCGCTGGTCGGTGATGACATGGTCCAGCGCTGATGGTGTTGGCAGTAGGTGGGTGGGCTCGTTCACCAGCTGAACCATGTTCATCTCGGTGACGATGTCCATGTAACGGCGCGTGTTGGGAGCGTCAGCGTCCAGGGCGTTGAAATTGACGTCGCCTAGCAGGAACACGGGCTTGTTGGCGCAGAGGGCGGCGCGCAGCTGGTCCTGCAGCTGCTCCAGGCTGGCTTCCACCGGGCTGTCCGGCGGGCGGTAGACGACGCCCACCGTGGTCGGTCGGCCGCCGCGCCAGCTGGCTGTGGCCCACAGAGACTCCAGAGGTCCGTCTCCTGACGCGACGCTGGCGGTCTGACTGAGCTGGATCTCGTCTCGGTGGAGGATGCCGACGCCGCCACCACGGCGACCGACCCGGTCACGTCTAATGAGCCTGTAGCCAGGAAAGACGAGGAACTTGTCCAGAATTTGTGGGGAGAGCCAAGTCTCAGATTGGCAGAGCATGTCAAGGCCGTAGTCACTCAGAAGTAGGTTGATATCGTCTAGTTTGTTGGTGAGTGATCGGACGTTGAGGTGCCCAATCCTGACACTGGACGCGCCAGTAGTGCGGGCGTTCAGGATCCCCGTCGCAGCGCTGCCGGCAGCCGCGCCGCGGTCCGGGCGCGTGCCGTCCTCGCTCAGCGGGTCTCGCCGGCCGCCGGCGTCTGTCAGCCGGCTGGTCTGGCGCTGGGTCAGTCGTGCGGGCCGCGCCAGGCACCGGGCCGCGTCTCCGGCCGCCAGGGCAGGAGGCGTAGTCCGCGTCACTTCTGTGCTTGACCGCTCAGGCACTCTGCTCGCGGCGCGGACAGATCACAGGGCTAGACTGACATATCAATCACAGGGCTAGACAGACATATCAATCACAGGGCTAGACCGACATATCAATCACAGGGCTAGACAGACATATCAATCACAGGGCTAGACAGACATATCAATCACAGGGCTAGACAGACATATCAATCACAGGGATAGACTGACATATCAATCACAGGGCTAGACAGACATATCAATCACATGGCTAGACAGACATATCAATCACAGGGATAGACTGACATATCAATCACAGGGCTAGACAGACATATCAATCACTTGGCTAGACAGACATATCAATCACAGGGCTAGGCAGACATATCAATTACAGGGCTAGACAGACATATCAATCACAGGGCTAGACAGACATATCAATCAACGGGCTAGACTGACATATCAATCACAGGGCTAGACCGACATATCAATCACAGGGCTTGACAGACATATCAATCACAGGGCTACCACATATCAATCACAGGGCTAGACTGACATATCAATCACAGGGCTAGACTGACATATCTATCACAGGGCTAGACCAACATCAATCACAGGGCTAGACAGACATATCAATCACAGGGCTAGACTGACATATCAATCACAGGGCTAGACAGACATATCAATCACAGGGCTAGACAGATACATCAATCACAGGGCTAGACTGACATTTCAATCGCAGGGCTAGACCGACATATCAATCACAGGGCTAGACTAACATATCAATCACAGGGCTAGACTGACATATCAATCACAGGGCTAGACTGACATATCAATTACAGGGCTAGACAGACATATCAATCACATGGCTAGACAGACATATCAATCACAGGGCTAGACCGACATCAATCACAGGGCTACCACATATCAATCACAGGGATAGACAGACATATCAATCACAGGGCTAGACCGACATATCAATCACATGGCTAGACCGACATATCAATCACAGGGCTACCACATATCAATCACAGGGCTACCACATATCAATCACAGGGCTAGACCGACATATCAATCACAGGCCTAGACTGGCATATCAATCACAGGGCTAGACAGACATATCAATCACAGGGCTAGACAGACATATCAATCACAGGGCTAGACAGACATATCAATCACAGGGCTAGACCGACATATCAATCACAGGGCTAGACCGACATATCAATCACAGGGCTAGACTGACATATCAATCACAGGGCTAGACCGACATATCAATCACAGGGCTAGACCGACATATCAATCACAGGGCTAGACTGACATATCAATCACAGGGCTAGATTGACATATCAATCACAGGGCTAGACTGACATATCAATCACAGGGCTAGACAGACATATAAATCACAGGGCTAGACTGACATATCAATCACAGGGCTAGACTGACATATCAATCACAGGGCTAGACAGACATATCAATCACAGGGCTAGACAGACATATCAATCACAGGGCTAGACTGACATATCAATCACAGGGCTACCACATATCAATCACAGGGCTAGACCGATATATCAATCACAGGGCTAGACCGACATATCAATCACAGGGCTAGACAGACATATCAATCACAGGGCTAGACCGACATATCAATCACAGGGCTAGACTGACATATCAATCACAGGGCTAGACTGACATATCAATCACAGGGCTAGACTGACATATCAATCACAGGGCTAGACCGACATATAAATCACAGGGCTAGACTGACATATCAATCACAGGGCTAGACTGACATATCAATCACAGGGCTAGACAGACATATCAATCACAGAACTAGACTGACATATCAATCACAGGGCTACCACATATCAATCACAGGGCTAGACCGACATATCAATCACAGGGCTAGACCGACATATCAATCACAGGGCTATACAGACATATCAATCACAGGGCTAGACCGACATATCAATCACAGGGCTAGACAGACATATCAATCACAGGGCTAGACCAACATATCAATCACAGGGCTAGACAGACATATCAATCACAGGGCTAGACAGACATATCAATCACAGGGCTATATGTATATGTATATGTATTAAATCAGACAACATCCACAGTACAGTAGCTATTCTGCGTCCACGTCATATTAAAAGGCAAGAGCATCAAGATATGGGACTAGAGGTAAAACACATACATACAACAAGCATTCATGATAAGCAAGTGCGCCGCCGAGCACCACCACGTTACACGCCATACAGTACGCACTACACCGACTCAGAGAGCAGCAGCTGCTTAAGTCTGCGCTTGAAAGGCGCCATTCTGAGGTCCCTAAGGTCTGGTGGAAGACCATTGAACAAAACACCACAATGGACAAAACGCCTAACCCCAGAACCCGTCTTAGCTCGAGGGCATGACAACTGCCCAGTCTGTCTGGTGTTATGCACTGTCGAGACATAGGAGAACATTTCGGCGATATCATGCGGGAGACCAGTTGCGAGCACAGATTTTAGCAAGCAGAGCTGATGGTATTTGACCAGTTGCTCAGCACTAAGCCACCCAAGTTCATTTAGCACTCCGGATATATGATCGTGTTTACGGCGACCGCTTATGACACGAGCACAGAAGTTCAGAAGCTTTTGAACCCGATGCATCTGCGTTTTGCCACAGGTGCCGTAAACAGACATGCAATACCGTATCGAGCTTACTACAAGGGCGTTCACAACAAAGGCCACGGTATATGATGGAAGGACGTGCTTCGAGTGAGATAGGGCGATCAGGGCACCAGTGCACCTGGCGACCAGTTGACTGATGTGGTCATCAAAGGAAAGGTGTCTATCCATCACTAGACCAATATTTTTTACTGTACGGCTTTTAGTTACAACGGATGTGCCAAATTTGATTTCGATTGGGGGGAGATCACGCAACGTATTTTTGGTTCCGAAAACAATAAGCTGAGTTTTTGATGTGTTTACTTTCATAGAATTAGAGCTGAACCAGTCCGAAACCACGGCAAGGGTGTTCTCCAATGACGAAATCAGTGCTACGATGTCATGTTTTTTGCCGGTTTTCCAAATTTGGACATCGTCTGCGTATTGAGCAATTTCAGCTCCATGAGCGTGCATGGCAAGATCATTGGAGAAAATTGAAAACATAATTGGACCCAGTGCTGTCCCCTGATACACCCCCATGGTGTTGGGCAGGGATGCCGAGCGCACAAGCTGACCGCTTCTGTCACGGGTTTGCACCTGCTGGGAGTGATTGGCTAGATATGACTCAAACCAGCGCGTGTCTACATTGTACAACCTAAGTTTGGTGAGCAGCGCGTCATGGTTCACCACATCAAAGCATTTGGAAAGGTCAGCTAGAATAAGTATCGTAATTTCAGTGTTATCCATACCAGAGAGAATGCGGTCCGAAAGCACCGTGAGTGCTGTTTCGGTCGAATGGCGCCGCCTGTACGCGTGCTGAGTACTCGAGAACAGGCGGTGTTTTTCAAAGTACGCGTTGAGTTGATGGTGAACAACACGTTCAACAATTTTGGCTATGCCCGGTACAACAGAGATCGGTCGGAATTTGGAGGGATCAGACACGTCGGACGTTTTAGGGAGAGGCGTGACAAGGGCGTGCTTCCACGGCTGCGGCACCGAACCGGCGGTCAAACTAGAGTTAACAATATCGAGCAAGACGTGCCCAAACCCATGGAAGCACTGCTGCAACATGCAAACGCTAATGCCATCAGCTCCGCAAGATTTAGACGATTTCATGTTAGCGAGAGTATAAAAAAGTGATTCAAGAGTCACAGGTTGAACTTGAAACGAGCAGGTCAGAACACGCGGCAGTAAAACGGGCACAATCCGGCTGGGCGGAGGTACGGCAGCGGCAGTAGTGGGACCGACATCGACAAAATAACGGTTGAGCACGTCAGGCTGTACATTCAGGACTGTGCCAGCACCAGACTTACCACCCCCAATGATTGGCTTGAGGCAACGCCAAATTGAGGACCGGTTAGACTCGGCAATACACCGATGCACCTCGTCCCTACAGTCACGCCGAATCGCAGCCCTACACTCGCGGTTCAGCGCTTTATAGCGCGTGCGATCGCCGTTAGCCAGGGCTACACGGCGGGTGGCCAACAAATCGCTTGTCTGGGCTGACAGGTGCGGGGCAGCGGGGTTACGCAACCGGACACGGCGCGTCGGGGCAACCGCGTCCAGCACAGCGGTGAAAGAAGTCACAAAATTATCCCACTTCGTCGATGTCAGGCGCTCAGTAAAAACATTAGACCAGTCACAGCCATACAAGGTACGGTTGAAAAGATGAAAATCAAGCTTGTTGAGACAGCGTGAAACGGTAACAGTTGCCCTCGGTCGACACTTAGCCACGGACACAATTGCTCGCGACAAGTTGTGCGGGCTATAGTGACAGTGAGTTACACCAGCGCGCAGAAAACAGCCAGCACGACTAACGGCTATGCAGTCTAGCAGCGACATAGCAGGTCTGTAAGTTGGAACTGAAGAATTGCACATGTGGAAATCATACGCGCCAAATAACTCCCTCAGGCGCGAACCCTGAGCTCTGGGCGATCTGTCCAACTGGTTGAGATTGTGGTCACCCGCCAGTGCCACCAGGCCAGGATAACGCAACACAATAAACTGGACCTGGTGTTCAAGGTCATCTAAGTCCGCGGTTACCTGCGCCACAGAGTTAGTCGGGTGACGATAAAAAGAACCAAGAGTCAGGCACCGATGGGAAGCACAGCTGATCAAAGTCCAGATTACTTCGAGGTTGGATGAGCCGGTTAACGAAGGCACATCGAGAACTTGTACATGTAGAGAGTCACGTACCAGGACGGCGACGCCTCCCCTCCCCCGCGGCAGTCGACTGGAAGCGGGCCTGTCACGCCGGAACAGCTGGTACCCGTTGATGTTCAGAAGACGCAGTGGGACGCTGGGAGATAGCCAGGACTCACTGACTGCGATGACGTCGTACTGGTGGACGTCCAGTCTCAGCTCCGGCAGCTTAGGCTTCATCGATTGCACGTTCAGCTGTGCAATCAGCAGCTCACCGGGTCTCGTCTCACCCCCCGGCCGCCGCCACCTGAGGCCGCTCCTGCAGCCTCGGCGCCGTGACCTATTTCCTCGGCGCGTGCCTCGCCGCGGGGCGGGGTTGGGGGTAGCGATCAGCTGATCGGCACGGCCGCGGACGGTCACAGCGGTCGGGTCAAGGCCAGGGGGAGGGGCAGAGGGGCCAGGGCGGCGTGAGAGTCGCGAGGAGCGCCACGGGTCCGGGGCCGGGACAGCAGCAGTCAGGAAGGCGGCGGCGATGTGAGCGAAGAGCAGGCATCGCAGCATCTCACGGTGGTAGACATACATGTCTTGATATATAGCGGCATATCAATCACAGGGCTAGACTGACATATCAATCACAGGGCTAGATCGACATATCAATCACAGGGCTAGACTGACATATCAATCACAGGGCTAGACTGACATATCAATCACAGGGCTAGACTGACATATCAATCACAGGGCTAGACAGACATATAAATCACAGGGCTAGACTGACATATCAATCACAGGGCTAGACTGACATATCAATCACAGGGCTAGACAGACATATCAATCACAGGGCTAGACAGACATATCAATCACAGGGCTAGACTGACATATCAATCACAGGGCTACCACATATCAATCACAGGGCTAGACCGACATATCAATCACAGGGCTAGACCGACATATCAATCACAGGGCTAGACAGACATATCAATCACAGGGCTAGACCGACATATCAATCACAGGGCTAGACAGACATATCAATCACAGGGCTAGACTGACATATCAATCACAGGGCTAGACTGACATATCAATCACAGGGCTACCACATATCAATCACAGGGCTAGACCGACATATCAATCACAGGACTAGACCGACATATCAATCACAGGGCTAGACAGACATATCAATCACAGGGCTAGACCGACATATCAATCACATGGCTAGACAGACATATTAATCACAGGGCTAGACCAACATATCAATCACAGGGCTAGACAGACATATCAATCACAGGGCTAGACTGACATATCAATCACAGGGCTAGACTGACATATCAATCACAGGGCTAGACCGACATATCAATCACATGGCTAGACAGACATATCAATCACAGGGCTAGACTGACATATCAATCACAGGGCTAGACAGACATATCAATCACAGGGCTAGACTGACATCAATAACATGGCTACCACATATCAAATATCGATATAATATATCGAAAGGAATGTTGGTATATCATGGTTAGTACATTAGTGTACTGTATTTGTATGCCCTGGTGGCGCCGCCCTGGTGGCCGATGGTAACGTAGATGTAGACAGGTATAGTGATGTAGACGTATGGGTTGATACATATCTAGTTTGTGTGTGCCTGACTAATATTTGTCCCTAGAATATCGCCACCAAAATCCCTCCGTCTACCAGCGACAGCTGACCACATACCAGACCCCCTTCTCCGTCCCTCCCCGATGGTCTCCTGCCGGTCTCCTGTCGCTCTCCTGGTTTCCTGCTCTCCTGTCGCCGGTCTCCTGCTCTTCTGTCACTATCCTGGTCTCCTGCCGTCAGTCTCCTGCTCTCCTGTCGCTATCCTGGTCTCCTGCCGTCAGTCTCCTGCTCTCATGTCGCTCTCCTGGCATCCTGTCGCTCTCCTGGTCTCCTGTCGTCAGTCTCCTGGTCTCCTGCCGTCAGTCTCCTGGTCTCCTGCCGTCAGTCTCCTGGTCTCCTGTCGCTCTCCTGGTCTCCTGTCGTCAGTCTCCTGCTCTCCTGCCGTCAGTCTCCTTGTCTCCTGTCGCTCTCCTGGTCTCCTGCCGTCAGTGTCCTGGTCTCCTGTCGCTCTCCTGGTCTCCTGCCGTCAGTGTCCTGGTCTCCTGTCGCTCTCCTGGTCTCCTGTCGTCAGTCTCCTGCTCTCCTGCCGTCAGTCTCCTGGTCTCCTGCCGGTCTCCTGGTCTCCTGCCGTCAGTGTCCTGGTCTCCTGTCGCCGGTCCCCTGGTCTCACCTCCCACAGTGGCACCTCGGCAAACTCCTCCAGCGCCGCCCTGGTGGCCGACTCCACAACTGGCGGCGGCGTCTCCGGCGGCACTTCTGGCGCAGTTGAGACGGGCCTCCGGCGCCGCGCCAGCTCCTGCGCACGCTCCACCTGTCGCACGGGGACGAACGTGGCGCATAGTTACTGTAGCGTTGGCAATGACACGGGGACGAACGTGGCGCATAGTTACTGTAGCGTTGGCAATGACACGGGGACGAACGTGGCGCATAGTTACTGTAGCGTTGGCAATGACACGGGGACGAACGTGGCGCATAGTTACTGTAGCGTTGGCAATGACACGGGGACGAACGTGGCGCATAGTTACTGTAGCGTTGGCAATGACACGGGGACGAACGTGGCGCATAGTTACTGTAGCGTTGGCAATGACACGGGGACGAACGTGGCGCATAGTTACTGTAGCGTTGGCAATGACACGGGGACGAACGTGGCGCATAGTTACTGTAGCGTTGGCAATGACACGGGGACGAACGTGGCGCATAGTTACTGTAGCGTTGGCAATGACACGGGGACGAACGTGGCGCATAGTTACTGTAGCGTTGGCAATGACACGGGGACGAACGTGGCGCATAGTTACTGTAGCGTTGGCAATGACACGGGGACGAACGTGGCGCATAGTTACTGTAGCGTTGGCAATGACACGGGGACGAACGTGGCGCATAGTTACTGTAGCGTTGGCAATGACAGGGGGGTCATGGGGTAGGGAGAGTGGGAGGGTTAGATAGAGGACAGGGAACTGAACCAAGTTCCGTTCCACTCTTGCGTTTGGAGCGACAGGTACGTTGCAGAGTGGGATAGCAGTGGAGGGATACATTGTAGGGTGAGGCGAATGGAGAAGAAGGTAGAAGAAGCGGTAGGGGTAAAGGAGGGTAGGGGAAAGAAAAGAGAGCGGTAGGGGTAAAGGAGGGTAGGGGAAAGAAAAGAGAGCGGTAGGGGTAAAGGAGGGTAGGGGAAAGAAAGGAGAGGGCGAGAGCCTCTTCCTCCTCCAGGTCTGTAATGGGAAATGCAGATCCTCTTGTTTGTTGCCAGCTCGACCTGCAGTGACCTGACAGGCTCGTAGGTCAAGGCCAGTCAAGTGATGAAAGATGTAGAAGCTGACGTAGAGATGTAGATGGTAACGTAGATGTAGAGACAGATATAGTGATGTAGACGTGGCGTAGATAGGTCCCCTTCCGCGACAAAACATCTGATGGTGGTAGATGCTTTGAAATTTTGAGAGGCTATTCATCCTGGTCCATCGTATAGGCTGGTTCCACCACATGCCACTGCACTGCTCGAGGATGGGAGGCAGGGGTGAGAGGCCGTGAGGCCCATGGGGTGAGATACAACGGGGAGGGTATAGGATTATCGTCGGGTGTGACGTCATGGTGACCATTGTCAACTTCCGTGATTCCGATATTTCTTTAAAACCTTAAGTCGGGTCATAAGTTAGGTCATCCGTCCAGTTACCCATCCCCATTTAACATCTGCTTAACTCCAAAACCTAAGCGCCCACTTGTCGTATTCCAGCGCTGCTAATTTTTGCTTGCCTTTGAGTGATGATCCGTGCGGTTGTCCTGGCTGAGTTCGCACCACTCCTACTGGGTCTTAACCTAAGATATATCCTTCTTTATCCTCACTGTCACTTTCTCAGCTACATACATACCGCTTTCATATGGCCCGTAATAATTTGTGCGCCCCCAAATTCCCTCCCAGTAGTGCCGGATGCCAGCAGGATGATTGTCTCCCAGGTAGGATAAATATCTGTAAATGCATCTTATTAGCATTCCGCTGAACGAAAGAATTGCTGTGTGGGCCGCCCAGAATATATGTATTTAACGCAAACCGTCCGGTTCCTACTTTAAAAGGGAGCTAGTTTATCCATAGGACTTGTGTGACACCGACTACGCTTTACCACCCGTCTTATCCTCTCTGTCCGGGAGAGGCCCCTATACCTACTGTCTCGGCCCCATCGGGGCTCCGCCGGACCTGCGTTCCCCGTCCCGGCCCTATCGGAGCTCCGCCGGACCAAAACCTTTAAACAATTAACATCGGCCGGCACCGATGGCGGGTTATGCGGATGTCCTTGCCTATCTACCTACTGCGGGTGCCCGGGGATCTCTTAAGGAGATCTCCCCGTTTAACCGTGAGTGACTTCTGATGCACGGCTGGCCTCCTCCTCCCTCTTATCCTTCCTCCCTCGCCCTACTTTCTCTGCCTATCATCCTCTGAGCATTTGGCACCTGCAGTCTTGGACTTAACTACTGCAACCTCCCTGTGATATGCGGCCAGCCGATATCACTCGGTCTGAACATAATTGTCCACAAGCACCTCAATTAAATGGTTCGCCACGCTGATAGGTTTTCGATACGGGGATCGGGCACACAAGCCGTGATGCGTCTTCTACAAGCCCCGTGGCTCTTGAGTACCTCCTCGCATCCTTATCCCTAACACAGTTACTATATTTAATTCGGTTGTCCTTCGGAATGCCCTGAGCCTTGGCTTTCACGTTAGCTTCGAAACCCTTTAATCATATGTGTCTCAACGCCCTCACCACACATCGTGCGCCAAATCAGTATACTTTGCATCTAGGCTCAATTCACTCTGTTCCTTCGTGGTGCTGTCTCGTGATAGTCCCCCACCGGCAGCTGCACAATGCCCACTAGTCCAGCCCTAGCCTTATACTAGTAGATTTCCCATCTCTTCGGCTCCATTCTTCCCTGTTAAATTGTGGACTTTGCTTAACCTGGGCTCGTTAATTAATTTACAATTACCTCCGAACTAATTATAAGATACACACGTTCATTCGCCATTGAATAGATGGTAGGACAATTGCCTGAAATCTACTGTCGGTCAACTTCAGCTTACCCGTGTCTGAGTGAACATCACTCTGAACCACGTTGACTACAATGTCAGATAGATATTATACGATTGTAGAACCGTACAGTGCTTAATTCCTATCGTGCGTATATACAAAGCATCGGCTATCGGCAAGTGTACTGACCGCGGAAAATGCGCTGAACAAGCACTGCAATGCGCATCCCTAATGTAACCTTAATTAACGCGTGGTTCCGACACCGCTGGAACTATACACCGAGAAGACACGTACACACAATACCATTCCTGCCGCGCACACGAAGCCTATTGACCTGCCCCACTATCCATACACCTACCCACTACATGGTAATTCGCTACGTACCTACCCACTACATGGTAATTCGCTACGTACCTACCCACTGCATGGTAATTCGCTACGTACCTACCCACTACATGGTAATTCGCTACGTACCTACCCAATTACATGTTAATTCGCTACGTACCTACCCAATTACATGTTAATTCGTTACGTACCTACCCAATTTTAAAGTTCCCAGTCTGGATGGTAACCTAACTCACATAATTTAGCTTCTCTCTCCGAATTAGCTGGCATGATATGCTACTTAATTTCGCTTGGCAAGGGTCACGGGCCTGGAAAATTTCGGGAAAACGTGGGGGGGGGGGGAGGAGCGACCAGACTACAGTGGCATCCTTGCGGCAGAGAACACTCACATTGTAGCGCTGTCGGCGGCTGTCACCTTTGGCCGGCGGTCAGCTGTCGGCGGCTGTCACCCCTGCCCGGCGCTGCCCGCGGCATGTGCTGCTCTGCTACCCTCCGTCGACTCTCTGATCCGTGGCCTCGGTGTCTCCTCTCTCAGTGCGAAGTTGCCTCTTTTTATACTGTCTTCGGGTCAGCGGCTGCCGGCGGCTGCAGGGTGAGGAAAGACCCTGCGTCCTCTGATTGGTCGAGCGTCTCTGTACTTAGTTTTTACTTTCCGGTGCTTACCAATTCTTCAAAACTGCTCACGCCTTTTCTCATTCAATTTTGTGCTTAGAACCTTCTGGAACAAACAACTTGTCTGACTGCCTTAGGCGGATTTCATCCTTGATAATGGGCCACGCCCTTCCAATTCTTGTTTTGCGATACATTGCTGGCGTAGACCCGTATATTTCTTGTCCAACTGTTTTGGCTTGGCGTCCTTTTTAATCGATATTTTCTATCATTTTGCTGACAACATTCAGAGTCTGTGACCTGTCTATGTAGAATCCGAATATTTGATCGACCGCTGTGATTTTCATGATGCTTATCGGTCTTGCTGTATCGGGTTTGATTGTCCCTCTTAGCTATGTTTGATGACCACCACGTGCTTTGCTTTGAACATTTGTATCCAGCTTGGTCCATCATATCACTTTATCCGTAATGATCTATCGCTTTTCAACCGCCGATCATAGAAATGCCGATAGGATAGGTGATTAACTACCTTCCCGATTTGTTCTTGGCATCAGTTCTTCAATCATTAGCTTCCCATCACCTCCTCTTGTTGCTTTTATTTCTTTTTACTTCTGCTTACGCCGCCGTTGCTCGGTGCCATTCGTGTCGCGTCCCGGCGATGCCCTTATTTGGTGACGTCTTGAGTTCCGTGACGTCCAGCGGTGCTCCGGCCGCGTGTGCGTCGAGGGAGGGCGGGGGAGGGGAGGGGAGGGGAGGGGAGGGGAGGGGAGGGGAGGGGAGGGGAGGGAGGGAGGGAGGGAGGGAGGGAGGGAGTGAAGGGTATGGCGGTTCTGATGGTGCAGGTTCATGCTGAATGATGTGATTCGCTGGCGGTGCGGGTTCACGTTGATTGGTAGGATTCAGAGGTGCTTCGCCAGGCTCGCGTTCCCTGCGGGCCATAACTGACTGCTAATGGCTGCCTGCTAATGGCTGCCTGCTAATTGCGGCCATCATGGCTTTGTTGAAAACGTGCTGTCTAGACGACCGCGCACTGTTTTTGCCAGTGTCGTTTTCGTCTGGAGAGAAGGGCGGCGGCCGGCTGGGTTCGGTCTGGAAGCCGGCCGGCTACGGTCAATAGTAGCATACTTGTAATAGGAGATGTACCCCGCTACTTTACTCACCAATGACGCGTTACAGTAAAATAATACATACAAAAACTAAGAAACGTGTGCTAATCTTATTATAATTTTTATAGTTTTTAAAATCCATGCATAAATTGATTGAGTCCAAGGTCACATGTGCGTACAACTTAGTAAAACAACGGTTTTCGAGCAAAACATAAATAACGTTTTATGACAATATCAAAGATTCGTTGAGCAATACTTTTTCTAACAATCGACACGGGGGATTCGATTCTGTCTCTCATTTCTCGGCAAATGGCCAATGGCGCTCGCTAGGGCCAGCAACCTGCTACGGTGCCACCTCCCCATCGCTGTACGCGCCACCTACCCATCACCCACCTACCCACCAACCCTGTACGTGCCACCTACCTACCTACCCACCTACCCTCCTACCCACCTACCCTGTACGTGCTGCCTACTCACCTACCCTGTACGTGCCACCTACCCTCCTACCCACCTACCCTGTACGTGCCACCTACCCTCCTACCCACCTACCCTGTACGTGCCACCTACCCGCCGCTGTAGATGTCGCTGTCGGCGGTGTCGCGCCTCCTGCTGTCCGTCCTGGAGCTGCTGCAGCCCAGGTCGGCGGCCGGACGGCACAGGTGGGTGGACGAAGAAGCCCCGGCCGCCGCTCCAACTGCCCAGAGTGTAGCTGATACCACCTGAAGGACACATGCCGACGTTAGAGCTGCAGACATCAGGCCACCGAGCCGCCAGCTGAGGGACACAGACATTAGAGCTGCAGACATCAGGTCACCGAACCGCCACCTGAGGGACACAGACATTAGAGCTGCAGACATCAGGCCACCGAACCGCCACCTGAGGGACACAGACATTAGAGCTGCAGACATCAGGCCACCGAATCGCTACCTGAGGGACACAGACATTAGAGCTGCAGACATCAGGCCACTGAGCCGCCACCTGAGGGACAGGCATTAGAGCTGCAGACATCAGGCCACCGAGCCGCCACCTGATACATACAGACATTAGAGCTGCAGACATCAGGCCACCGAGCCGCCACCTAAGGGACACAGACATTAGAGCTGCAGACACCAGGCCCGGCACCAGGCCCGGCACCAGGCCCGGCACCAGGCCCTGCCAGTTCGGTGCCGTCACTAAGATGCCCGTCTGACTGAAATATCTGGAGCCCACTGCGTCTCCACAGGAGCACATGACGTTAACTTGTCTCCGCTGGGATTATTAAAGAGCGTGAGAGGTGCTTGCAATGTTTGAGATCATTACGTTGACACTTCCGGTTGAGAGACTGTCCGCTGTGATCCGGAATTGACACAGGTTTTTGCGCGTTTACCTGCGGTAACGTGCTTCCAAGAGCACGTTACCGCAGGTAAACGCACGTCTCCGCAGGTAACCAAGTACCAGCACGTTACTGCGGTAACGTGCTGGAGAAAAACTGCTGGGGTGATTAATGTCCAACTCATGTTTCATCACGCGCCCTGGAGGGCCTCTGATAATTACACGCCCTGGAGGGGGGGGGGGGGGGGATTTCGCACCTACTCTGTGATCTCGAAAACCACGCAACGTACCGACAAGGTGAAAACGAAGTTAGATAGCTCGAGCCAAGCTCTTTCGAAAGTATTTCGTTCATTTTGTTCTCAGGTCAATATTGAGGTCACCAGAGGTCATCAGGGGTCAGATTTGCAAGTTTTAGGACTTCGCTTCGAACACCCCCAAAATATCTCAAAATTATGAAAGTTAACAGCAAACGGAAAAAAACAATCGAAATCTCTTGAAAAATGAAATCGACGTTGATTTCAACAGATTTGAGCTCAGGTCAATAGTTTAGGCTCCAGAGGTCATCAAATGTCAAAAAGGTGATTTTTTTTTGCGAAACTGTTTTTTGCAAATAACTGTTTACCTAATCAAGATAAAGCAATAGGTTTTACGCCATCATGTTTGTCTCGTCAAGGCACTTAAAATCATATACATGGTGACCAGGTTAGGTTAACTGAGAAATTTGACCTCAGGCCAAGGTCAAGTGGTGACCCAAGTTGGTCATGTTGCATAAGTCAATTTTGTGACCGCAAACACTGTTTTGACAATAACTATCGACATAATGAAGATATAAAAACGTCAATGGTACCAATGTGTTTGTCTCGTCGAGACACGTCTTCAAATCTGCAACATGACCAACTTGGGTCACCACTTGACCTTGACCTGAGATTGAATTTCTCCGTTGCTCTAACCCGATCACCACGACCATGAGTCGAAGCGCCTTGACAAGATAAACGCGATGGCGTAAACAATATTATTTTATCTTTTTTAGGTAAAAAGTTATTTGCGAAAAACAGTTTTGCAAAAAAAATCACCTTTTTTACATTTGATGGCCTCTGGAGCCTAACCTATTGAGCTGAGCTCAAATATAAGGACACCTATGTCGATTGCATGTTTCAAATGTTTTCGATTGCGTTGTTTTCCGTTTGCTACTAACTATCATAGTTCCCGAGATATTTGGGGAGTTCGAAGCAAAATCTTGAAAACTTGAAAATCTGACCCTTGATGACCTCTGGTGACCTCAATATTGACCTGAGAAAAAAATGAACGAAATACTTTGAAAAGAGCTTGTCTCGAGCTATCTAACGTGTCGTGTTCTGCTTGTCGCTACGTAGCGTGGTGTTTGAGATCATAGGGGGGACGGGGGAGGGGGGCGAAATCCGCCCCCTTCCAGGGCGTGTAATTATCAGAGGCCCTCCAGGGCACGTGTTAACCTGCCATTGACTGGGGGGGGGGGGGGGGGGGTAATTCTCCCCCTGACGAATTTTCGCAATAGCTAAAAAACAATAGCGATATCAACGTGAAACTTTGAGTACCTTCTCCTACATCACATTTTACGTCTTATGTGCATAAATGAAGCTATTTTGTCGATAAAAATCGAGATATCACTAATTTAGTGCCGTCACTACACACGAGTTTGGCGAATAGAAAAAATCAGCTAAACTTTAACCCGCGCCGTGCCGGGTGGGGGGGGGGAGTGTTTAGACCCCCCCCTCCCCTCATATTTTTTCGAGGATACCGGAAAAACGGCGGCGCGCAGCGCCGCCGTTCTTGGCACAGCTGTTCGGGCATCAATTACACACATTATGTAAACAAATACCTTGGGTCATCTCAGGTCAGGTCACCAGACCAGGTCACGTGACCTAAACTCCCAAAAAAAACTTGTGGTCGCACCACAGCCACTGTTTTTGGATGACTGGTTTTACACTTACATGATTTCATAAGGTATATATATATCTACAATTCGTTTATCTTGCATTTTTATATCGGCGACCTAAGGTCGGGTCAATTTCGTGACCTCCCCATTATAAGTCAATGGGGAAATATTCAAATACTTCCTATTCCAAGGATACGCAAGATATCAGTCTAATTCCTTCTGGATCATGATATTATAGGCCATTCTTGATAAACTATGTGCCATTTTTATTCAGTGATCCCTACAGGGTCAGCTGAGGTCATTTGGGGTCACCAACAGTTTTATGTCAATAACTCTCGACATAATGACGATAGAGAAGATAAACCGACACCAATGTGTTTTTCTCGTCGAGACACGTCTTCCCATATGCAACATGGCCTACTTTGGTCACCACTTGACCTTGACCTAAGGCTAAATTTTTAAGCTGACGTAACCTGTTCAATACTAATATGAATCGAAGTGCCTTGATGATACAAACACGATGCCATCAACATTTTTTCCTTGTCGTTATTAAGTAAACAGCCATTCTTGGAAAACTGTTTGGTAAAACATAGTCTTTTTGACATTTGTTGAGCTCTGGAGCTTAAACTATTGTCCTGAGGTCAAATTTGAGGATACTTCGCAGATTGCATTTTTCAAGAGCTTTCCACTGCTTGTTTCCGTTTGTTCCTAGCTATCATAGTTCCTGTAATATTTCTATTTATTTTTATTTTATAATAATAATTTAATATCTGGGGGTTTCTGGAGCGAAGTCCTAAAACTGGAAAATTTGACCTTCGATGACCTCTGGTGACATCAATATCGTCCTTAGGAAAAAAACATTTGAAATACTTTCGAATTTCCTTGTCGAGAGCTTTCTAATGCCTTTTCCGCGTCTTTCTTGTCTTTCAGTTTTGGAGTTAGAGGAGGGTGTCTTAACACCCCTCCCTCCCGGCACGGCGAAGGTGGCGCCGAGCACCGGCACGGCGCGGGTTAACCCGCGCGGCGCTGGGGGGGTAAATTTTACCCCCTCCCGGATTTTCTCCATAACTTGACAACTATGACAGTTATCAAAGTGAAACTTACGGTAGCTTATCGTGCATCAATTCTACGTCTTCCGCCATTTTTTTTATAAAAAAATGTGAAAATTTGTGGCAGATAATGACGTTTTAGTGACGTCATGCCATGTCATTTTTGGTGAAAAAACGTTAAATGTTTGAAAAATCGTAGAAAATAGCGTGTTACTGCAAATTGCAAATACAAGGCGTCAAAAGAAGGGAAATAACATTGTCTTTGACATGGCTGTCTCAGATTTGCAAAATTTTGGGTTGTTGACCCCCAAAAATGCAAAAAACTGATTTTTGGGGAAGAATTTCCACAAAAGTTTTTTGTTTGAAGATTTTCAAAAAAACGGAAGATATATTAGAGAACCGAGTATGAACGATGTTCAAACCAAATTTCAAAGCAATTTCTTTATTTTTGACTGACTTATGGCTCTCTAAGAACAAGTAACTCATGACGTCATTTTTTAAATTGCGTTTTTTGGCTTTTACTGACCAGATACAGACAAATAAATGCCACCACTGTATTTCGAAGACAAAACTAGTCTAGAAACATGCAATGTTTATTTAGATTAATCAATTTCAAATTTTGACCTGATTGTGACCTGACCTTGACCTGAGGACGATTATATGGTGTCAGACTGTGAAAATGGCTGCTTCTATCGAATTATACGTGTAAAATAACCCATACAACATGTGTCGCATGGCTTTCGTAGACCTGTGACTTTGTGTAGCGAGATACATTTTAAATTGTCCAAAACAAACAGAGGGAAAAAGAAGAAAGTATAGAGATAAGCAGAAGAATAGAAACATTCCAAAAGCAAAAGCTATGTATATTTTTAAAAATTGAACATGGAAGGAACGGCGGCCGTGTGGACGCCAAAAACTTCAGCAGTGGAGACGCCGGCTGAAGCCCCCCACGCAGGCAACAAATACCCTCGTTCCGACCTGTGTACCGCCAGGGTGTCGCTATTACGGCACCTGGCCCATGAAAGGACGTCCAAACAGCAGCTGCACGGCGCCATTAAGCGTGAGCGCCGGCCAGCGGCCCGGGTCACGTACGGCGCTCGGCAGAAGCCTCTGCGCAGGATCCTGACCCAGATCACGGCAGCAAGCTCCGCCTCTGGGCCGCTGTAGACAGCAGTTCCGGCCGCCGCAGGCATCCACAGGCCGTTGCAGCCGGGTGAGAAGGACCAATGACAGGACAGCAAAAGGGAATCGAAAATTAAAACCGAGTGGAGAAAAAATCACGGCAGCAAGGCGCCAATCTGGCAACTGACCTGATTTTTCAAGCAAAAAAGTTGATAAAAGGGCCTGCAAGAGGGGTGAAGGTGGTCGGCAGATCGAACAGCAGAGCAGCAAGGACGGAACCGATCTTAAAATTGCCGATAGTGCGCCCAGGCCTCCAAACAGTCCAAGTAAGTTTCAGAGGAACAGAGTTCGGCAGTAAGCAGGGACGGAAGCAGGCTGGGGCCGCGGCTCCTCGCCGCGAGCCTCAGTCTCAGAGGAGACAAGATGGGGCAGTGAGTAGGGACGGAAGCAGGCTGGGGCCGCGGCTCCTCGCTGCGAGCCTCAGTCTCAGAGAAGCCGGGTCAAGGACCATCACAAGTCAGGTTGGAAACCGAAGAAAGTAAGATCGGTGATGGCCTTCAAGATTTGCTGTTGTTTAGTTCTATAAATTTCATACTGGAGAAAGGAGCCGCATTTCACATCAAGTAAGGTCGGAAAGTCTGTACAATCCTTATACCCTCCTTATATTCCATGGTCAGTTAATTTGTTGTGCATCTGAACACCATACAAATTAAGTTTGCACAGTGTTTCGGCCGTTTTTCTTCTTCTTCTTCGTTTTGTTCTTCTCTCTTTTAACTCCCCTGCCATTTGGGCATTTGTTTGGTCATATAGTCACGATATTCTTAATTATGCCTACGCGAGTATGTGTATGGTTTAAAAATTAGCATATATTGTTTGCCTGACTAGTTATAACTTCTAACGTAAATCAAAACTCTGATATGGTATGGACGTTTACGTTTGCGTCTTTTATAACTCTCGTGTTTTAAATGCTTTATGGAGCTTGTGCCAATGCTGGTGGTGGCGGCCGATGGGATTTATTTGACTGGTTGACTGTTCGAACTGATGTGACTGATGTGACTGACTGAATTTTGCTGACTCTATTCGAACTGCTGCCTATAAGACGAGTGATATTGTATTCACGGGACAATTAACTTAAACTATCGGTGCACAATTTTCTGTAAATATAGCCTTGTGTGAATTACCTAGTACTCTAATTCGGAATGTGACTGAAAGATGGATTGAGGAAGGAATATCAATGAGATGGAGCGCTAGCTTGAGGGGAAGTCATGTAATATAATTAGTAATGTTAGCGTAATAATATCTATGTAGGGACAAGCGATGATATGACTTCAATGCTTCCAAGGCAGGGTAATGCAATTTTTGCGGCTAGATGTGATTAAATACTCAATTCAAGGTTCCGAGGCTTAATGTTTATTTTGGTGAACAATGTTTACTGATATATTGAAGGCCAACTGTTTCTGGTAGAACCCGAGTGATGTGACAATTTATGTGAAATACCCGTACTGAAAATTTTCAGGAATGGCTAACCCGATTGACAGCAGACAGGGTAACCGATATTTTTTCTTAACCTTGCCATGCAATTATCCGGTTCGGTTGATTATTTGGTCTGATTGGTGACATTTTCAAATCCGGTCAAATTAACTTCACTGTGGTTAATTTGCAATTTAATCTGTAAGCCTTTTTACGCAATCTTTGATGTCAGGATCGGTTGATGACAGGGTCATCATTTCAACGTTTCGGCTTACACAAACAGATCATTTAGGGATTGTGTCGTGAGGATTTTGATAAACAAGTCTTATTGACGAATTGTCGAATATGTGCTAATATTGTTTCCACACAGCCCTAAGCCGCCGATAATTGCAAGACTATTAATTTCATTTTGTTCAGCAACGTTATTTTCATTGCCGGAAAATTTATCTGATTTATCGGATCATTTATCTGTTTGTTGCACTGTCAAACATGTATTAAGTTCACAGCTAACTGAGTAAAGTAAATATTGCCCAAGGAAAAGGAAAGTGAGGAAGGCTGTGTTGGAATGTTTACGATTCTCGCAGTTAACTGTCTCCTTAACAAGCGCGAAATTATGGGATGGTTGTTTGCTCTATGGCGGTATGATATAGCGGTATGATACAAATCACGGTCCTGTACAATTTCGTCCCTGTTCATCTCGCTGTTAAAAATTAACGCCAGAATAAAATCGCTGTCATGAAAATTCGCACAAGTGTCCACACGGCCAGCGTCACCGATCACCGCTACCGGCCGCTGGGACACTGACCCCACGCGCCCGATCCCAAAACACATGACGTCATGAACCCCCTCCCCTGGACGAGAGGGTGCGGCCAGACGGTCAGACGCTAGCCTAACGAGGGGAAAACCCGTGGATTTCGCTCAGGTGGGACAGTTGTTGTACATACAGAAAAGTACTGAGTACCAAGTACCGAGTACCGAGTACCGAGTACCGAGTACCGAGTACCGAGTACCGTGTACCGAGTACCGTGTACAGAGTACCGAGTACCGAGTAACGTGTACCGATTACCGAGTACCTAGTACTGTGTACCGTGTACCGAGTACCGAGTACCGAGTACCGAGAACCGAGTACCGAGTACCGAGTACCGAGTGCCGAGTACCGAGTACCGCGTACCAAGTACCGAGTACCGATAACCGAGTAACCGAGTACCGAGTACCGAGTAGTGAGTACCGAGTACTGAGTACCCATTCCTGAGTAACGAGTACCGAGTACCGAGTGTCGAGTACCGAGTGCCGAGTACCAAGTACCAGGTGCCGAGTACCGAGTGCCGAGTACCGAGTACCAAGTGCCGAGTACTGAGTACTGAGTACTGAGTACTGAGTATCGAGTACCGAGTACTGAGTACCGATTACCAATTACAGAAACACGACCCGTGGTACACTATAGTCACAAAATACACTACACAATGCACACTACACAATACACTACACAATATAAACTACACAATAAACACTACACAATATACCCTACACAATATACACTACACAATATACACTACACAATATACACTACACAGCACAAACTACACACATTCCACAAATACACTACAAATGGTATCACGCCGGCGACGCTTCTTCACACTAACAGTTATAAGATAAATACATATATACATACATACATACATACATACCTACATACATACATACATACATACATACATGCATACATGCATACATACATACATGCATACATACATACATACATACATACATACATACATACATACATACATACATACATACATACATACATACATACATACATACATACATACATACATACATACATACATACATACATACATACATACATACATACATACATACATACATACATACAAACATACAAACAAACAAACATACATACATACAAACATACAAACATACAAACATACAGGCCTACAGGCCTACAGGCCTACAGGCCTACAGGCCTACAGGCCTACAGGCCTACAGGCCTACAGGCCTACAGGCCTACAGGCCTACAGGCCTACAGGCCTACAGGCCTACAGGCCTACAGGCCTACAGGCCTACAGGCCTACAGGCATACAGGCAAACAGGCATACAGGCATACAGGCATACAGGCATACAGGCATAAATGCATACATACATACATACATACAGGCAAACAGGCATATAGGCGTACAAGCATACAAGCATACGTGCATACAGGCATACAGGCATACAGGCACACAGGCATACAGGCATACAGGCATACAGGCATACAGACATACAGGCATACAGGCATACAGGCATACAGGCATACAGGCATGCGGGCATGCGAGTACGCAGGCATGCAGGCATACAGGCATACATACACATACTTGGAATCATGCATGCATACTGTACGTACACTACATACAAACATGCAGACGCACGCCCAGAGACAACCGTGCGCGTGGGAGCCGGGGCAAATAGGATACAACGCACGAGGGAGGTATGCCGATAACAGCATGGTGTAAACTGACAGTGGGAAATAATGGACAAGATTGTGAGGAGGCCTAGACAATACGTAGCCGCGCCCCTGTGCGTAATATGCCTGCCGGCACGGTCTGCTGCACTGACGGGTGATGGGGTAAAAGGGGGTGGAGGTGAATGGGAATTCAACTAAGAGGAGATCATTTTAACAAGAGATAGCGAAGTTCTCAGATGTATAGACCGGTTTCGGTGGGAATATTTAGTTCGGAAGGAGAAAGTTGTGTTTCCAGGATCATGGGAGTTAGATGATGATGATATTTGTTTTTGCAAGAGGGTCCATTCCGCGATGCCAGGAAGTGAGCTGGATCGCGCGCCGTAAGTCGCGAAATACTGGCGGGCACTCGAAAGAGTCCGGTAACGCCAGGTTCTGGGAAACCAGGAGGGCCAGAATGGCCATCCGCCTCAGGTAAATGCCGTAGGAGGAGTCAGGGTGCTGAGGTGGTGACGTGTGCGGGCCGGAATGGCCATCCGCCCCAGATAAATGTCGTAGGAGGAGTCAGGGTGCTGGGGTGGCGACGTGTGAGGGCCAGAATGGCCATCCGCCTCAGGTAAATGCCGTAGGAGGAGTCAGGGTGCTGAGGTGGTGACGTGTGCGGGCCGGAATGGCCATCCGCCCCAGATAAATGCCGTAGGAGGAGTCAGGGTGGCGACGTGTGAGGGCCAGAATGGCCATCCGCCTCAGGTAAATGTCGTAGGAGGAGCCAGGGTGCTGAGGTGGTGAAGTGTGCGGGCCGGAATGGCCATCCGCCCCAGATAAATGCCGTAGGAGGAGTCAGGGTGCTGGGGTGGCGACGTGTGAGGGCCAGAATGGCCATCCGCCTCAGGTAAATGCCGTAGGAGGAGTCAGGGTGCTGAGGTGGTGACGTGTGCGGGCCGGAATGGCCATCCGCCCCAGATAAATGCCGTAGGAGGAGTCAGGGTGCTGGGGTGGCGACGTGTGAGGGCCAGAATGGCCATCCGCCTCAGGTAGATGCCGTAGGAAGAGTCAGGGTGCTGAGGTGGTGACGTGTGCGGGCCGGAATGGCCATCCGCCCCAGATAAATGCCGTAGGAGGAGTCAGGGTGCTGGGGTGGCGACGTGTGAGAGCCAGCATGGCCATCCGCCTCAGGTAAATGCCGCAGGAGGAGTCAGGGTGCTGAGGTAGCGACGTATGAGGGCCAGAATGGCCATCCGCCTCAGGTAAATGCCGTAGGAGGAGTCAGGGTGCTGAGGTGGTGACGTGTGCGGGCCGGAATGGCCATCCGCCCCAGGTAAATGCCGTAGGAGGAGTCAGGGTGCTGGGGTGGCGACTTGTGCGGGCCGGAATGGCCATTCGCCCCAGATAAATGCCGTAGGAGGAGTCAGGGTGCTGGGGTGGCGACGTGTGAGGGCCAGAATGGCCATCCGCCTCAGGTAAATGCCGTAGGAGGAGTCAGGGTGCTGAGGTGGCGTGGATTGGCGATTGGAGCACCACGGAAACCGCAGTAAGTCGTGGATCCCAGCAGTTGTGTGCGGCAGGAATGGACCCAGACAGAAAAGGATGTGTGAGGTTATTCATATTTTCATTTGGTGGATTTAATAGTTAGAGTGGAAAGTTATCCATAGTGAAGAGCTGAGTGCATCGGAGACGAAATTCGCTCAGTGAACCAGCTGTTACTCTGGTGCGTTCCCTGTGTAACACTACGCACCACTGGTGGGGATAGGAAAAGAGGGAGGGGTCAGGAAGACGAACCTGACAGTTTACTGCAAAGTATGAAAGATATTGATAATTGAGTGAATGTCTGGAGAGAGTCTGAGTGAAAGTATGTATGAATGTGTTAGTTCCAGTGGGAGTTCGTCCTCAGCGTAGCGTTGCACTGGGTATGCAGAATAGTCATGGAACCGATCACATAACTCACGGTGTGATAGTCTGAGAGACAATCCGTTGGTGAAATTATGTAAGAAGGAGCCAGAGGGCCATTGGTGCCGGCTCACGAACAAGGAAACCCCGACCTTATTCCACCGGACCAATTCCCGATTAACCCGCTAAATTTCACCACCCCCCACCCTAACCGTGCAGCGACCTATGTGCTCGCTGATGATTGACCTGCCTCCAAAATAAAAATGTATGTACAGGTTGAGCTCGATTCTGCATTTTTAACCACAAAATTTAGTATTATCTCGAAAACACGGGGATATAACATTCTGAAAATGCCATATTTCGACTCCTGATCTCCAGAAAACCCGAGAGCAAAATCTTAATAATGTTGCAAATTGTTGACAATTGTTGCAAGCAGTTCTAATTGTTGCAGATTAAGCCAGAGAGCCTCAAAATTTATGTCATTCCATTCAGCGGCCCAAAATTAACCAGAAAAAGAGTTTTCAAAAAATAAAAAAAAATGTTGCAATTCTGCAACAAAATGGCAGAACCATGCAGAAGCGAAAACCCGTTACACTTGTGTGACCTGACCTTGACCTTGACCTTTGCTTACAATTTCACTTTTACTTATGCGGGAAATGCATTATACACTCTGGAGCATTTTGTGAGATAATAGTTGCAATATAAGGCTTTGGATGGAAAGTATAGCCCCAAAAACTCAAATACTTACATTTTACATTTGACCTGACCGTGACCTGACATGTGACCTTATTTTAAGAATTTCGAGTATGCATTCGATTCTTCTGGTTGAGAGCTTGCGATCGCCGCATTGCGCGTCTCGCTGCGGTTATTGGTTCGGAAGATACGAGGGGGGGGGGTAAAATTTACCCCCCCCAGCGCCGCGCGTTCGGCTGGAGACCCCAGCGCCGCGCGGGTTAAGAGATCATACAAAGTCTATATTTTAAGTAAAATGCAATACAAAACTTCAGAAAATCAAAATGGCAAGGGTTACGAAATACATTCTCGGATTTGTGAAAACTTTGGTTGCTGACCCTTAACAAAACATTTAAAAGAAATCAATACAAAATGATTTCTTCGGAAAAATGCCCTAAAAATCAAAAATTGCAAGTATGTTACAAATTCACCGGATTTCGCATCTTTATACATAACGAGGTGATTTAGAACAATATTTGCTTAGTAAAAGCTTCGTAGAATTTCTTTTGAAATAGGAAACGTGTCAATTTGTTGCCCATTTCAGGCGATTTGGGAGGATTGTCCATTTTTCCCCTCTTGGATCCGCCAGCGGCCAAAAACATTGGGGGGAGAGCGGGTACCATTGGGGGCTGAGGGTACCATTGGGGCTAGGGGGGAGGTCGAACTCAACATGGGGGGGGGGGGCGAGGGACACCCCAAAAGTATATAAATCGACACCTATGATGTATTGTCATTGAAGGCCCTTGCATCTTTGTTTCCTTGCAATAATATGACCCCCTTTCTTCCATTCCTGAGCGCGCCTCTGAAAAAAAATGACATCATTCCCTCTCCTGTCCTCATATGTGCATATATCATTATAAAATAACCGTCTATTGCGCCGTAATCGCTGGCATATCGTCATCACTATGTCAGTCACCCCTCTTTTCATGTGCCTGAACACGCCCCTGCAACTCTATATGTAATAAATTATGCAAATAATGGAAGTAGAATCTATCTTTTACATCTTGATAGCTAAAATTGTCCCCTAAAACGCTCTATTGGCGTCCCGCCAAGCATTGCATACTTCCTGGAACCCCCCCCCCCCCCTTCATGCCCCTGAAACCGCCTCTGCCATGCAATTTTTATGATATTTCATTAACATCAACTAATTTTCACTTGTTTCAATCACCGTAAGCCGATGTAACTCCTTTATACTTGAGGCAGTTAGGAAGAAATCGTGAAAATCGCATTTCTGTATTATCGCCAAATGTCGCCGCAGAACCCTCCCAAAAATGTGCCCTGGAATTGTCTCTGTTCAGGTTAGGAACTCAAAATTTTGACTCCATATGTGAAAATCGATTTTGGGAAAAGTCCCCAAATTTCATGGACCTGCTTCCAGCCGTTCTGGAGATATCGGCGAAAAACATGACGGGGGGGGGGCGGAATCCCCCCCTCCCTGTTACAAATGGGGTTAAATGGGACAAACGCTCCATTACATCCACTGCTCCTTTACATAAACGGTCTGCTTGTCATGGAGTGATGTCTATATGCCTCCAATATCAGCAACATATCTTCCTATCAATATTTGTATATATTTGTTTCCCTTCTTCTCACACCCCACATGAGACGTTGGTAATATACAAAAAGACCAGCTTAACGTCATCGACTGCCCTACATTTTAGCTTACAGAAGCTGAACACTGCATGACTTACCTTTGGTCTTGTTGAACGAGAGGATGAACTGCTGAGGTGCCACTTGTCTGCCGATCACTCGGTCAGCAGGCTTCACTGCCTCATCCGATCCCAGGCGTGCAACACAGGTGCAAAATCTACCGGACCGCCTGTGTTTCGGAAAATTATTGTCTGCCCAGATCCGCTCTTCTTTCAAGGCGTTGCCTTTGCCGATGGCTTTCCTGAGATTTCTGGCGGCCACATCCGCATGGATGCACGCCAAAGGGTTTCCGTAAAGCCAGCTCCGATTTGTGACGCCGGGACCGTCTGACTTACACTGCTTTGTGTCGTCATCTGGCTGGCCTTTGGAGGCTCCAGAGAGCTGGGATGTCCGAGACCTGTTGACTGGACAGCCTGCCGCCAGCTCTTGGGACCGACAGGATGTCAGCACCGGATCGGACATGGAATTCTGCATCTGGATCAGGTAGTCGCGATAGAACGGCACCAGGGTGAGAGGAACGCGGTCTACGCTAACAACTCGGCGTCCACACGGAGCGCCACTTCGGTGCTTCGGCGGGCCAGGATGGCTAAATTTTCTCATACATCAACTTTGCGAATTTAATGCTGCTGCAATTTTATGTTCAAAGCCAATGACGAGAGATGTGCTAGATTGTACGGCTAATTTTGTCCTAAAATATGCTGAGTTTAAAAAATGAAGTTCTTTGAAATAACTATCGGTATTTCAATTCTGTCGCTTCTCGTGCTACTGTGTGATTGCGCACTTCACGCTTAGACGATCTACGACGCATTGCAACGCTGCTGTTTACATAGTGTAGACATCAAGTGTTGACGTCAGGTGTTGACGTCAGGTGTTGACTTCGTGTGTTGACGTCAGGTGTTGACGTCAGGTGTTGACTTCGTGTGTTGACGTCATGTGTAGACGTCAGGTGTTGACGTCAGGTGTTGACGTCAGGTGTAGACGTCAGGTGTAGACGTCAGGTGTTGACGGCAGGTGTTGACGTCAGGTGTTGACGTCAGGGGTTTGACGTCAGGTGTTGACGTCAGGTACGTAGCACTAATTCCACTATTCTTTGAGTGTTTTATTTTTGTTTCGCTATTTTTTTCTGAAACACACTGAAACTAAAATTGGTTCGATTCCAAGAACATATTTTTTGTTCTTCTGCAAAAGCTTAATCCCTGTTCTGTAAATGTGTATTAACCAGCCCTGCAGATACTTTTACCAGTGCTCGAAACCATTAAAACAAATCCGATAAAATATCAATGCTCGCAAACATCGATGCATCGATGCCTTACTTTTGAGTGGTCAGAACACAAAGCAAAAACGAAATTCGACTAGCGAACAAAATATAATTGAATAGAACCATATCGAAGCCCGCGTATTGTTCAGTATTCGAGCAATTTATATTTAATCGTTTATTCGTATGTCATCCGCGAAACACGGCTTTTCATGACAGGTGTCATTTTACATTGCATCACAGTTACACTATCACAATAAATCCACAGACAAAATTGTCGACACAAAAGAGTTACTAGCACAAGACAGTCTTTTCTCGCAGAGTTAGCGATCTGTAGGCATCCACTCCCTCATCCGCGTACGAAACACCGTCACTGCTCCAGCGTCTCGCACTTCGCCCGGCGCCTCGTTCCATTTGGCCGTTGACCGAAATCTGAACGATTGACGCTCGTGCTCGGCAGTGATGGCCCACCCTACGCTCGTGCTCGGCAGTGATGGCCCACCCTACGCTCGTGCTCGGCAGTGATGGCCCACCCTACGCTCGTGCTCGGCAGTGATGGCCCACCCTACGCTCGTGCTCGGCAGTGATGGCCCACCCTACGCTCGTGCTCGGCAGTGATGGCCCACCCTACGCTCGTGCTCGGCAGTGATGGCCCACCCTACGCTCGTGCTCGGCAGTGATGGCCCACCCTACGCTCGTGCTCGGCAGTGATGGCCCACCCTACGCTCGTGCTCGGCAGTGATGGCCCACCCTACGCTCGTGCTCGGCAGTGATGGCCCACCCTACGCTCGTGCTCGGCAGTGATGGCCCACCCTACGCTCGTGCTCGGCAGTGATGGCCCACCCTACGCTCGTGCTCGGCAGTGATGGCCCACCCTACGCTCGTGCTCGGCAGTGATGGCCCACCCTACGCTCGTGCTCGGCAGTGATGGCCCACCCTACGCTCGTGCTCGGCAGTGATGGCCCACCCTACGCTCGTGCTCGGCAGTGATGGCCCACCCTACGCTCGTGCTCGGCAGTGATGGCCCACCCTACGCTCGTGCTCGGCAGTGATGGCCCACCCTACGCTCGTGCTCGGCAGTGATGGCCCACCCTACGCTCGTGCTCGGCAGTGATGGCCCACCCTACGCTCGTGCTCGGCAGTGATGGCCCACCCTACGCTCGTGCTCGGCAGTGATGGCCCACCCTACGCTCGTGCTCGGCAGTGATGGCCTACGCTACGCTACGAAATTACGATACGGTACGTATGGTTTGTAGGCCAAAGCTACGCTACCGAATTACGTTACGTTATATTTTGCTACGTTTACGATTACGCTATTTTTCGTTAAACGTAGCTTAGAATATATCGTACTACGACAGTATGCAACGATGTTTTTTTCGTTCATCCACATTTCTAACTTTCCTATCAACCAGCCGTCATGCATTTATATCGTGACAGACAGTTGCGAAGGTATTCGTAGCACAAATCACCATCATTATGAACCGCTCGCTCATCCTTCCTCATATGGACAAAATCTGAATATGAGCGGCCCGGCCCGGCCCGGCCCGACCCGACCCGTGGCGACGGCTTTGAGAAGCTAATATCTCTGTAACCGCACGTCCGGTTGACAAGGGGGTTTCTTTGCTGAGTAGCCCCATCCAACTTACCCTGTTTAAGACCAGTGCCGACTCATGTGGGTGACTACCACTGCGCGTGGCGCGTGTCGCGTGAGGGGTGTTGAAATGTGTTTTCTCGCAAAAACTCAGCAACAGCTGAGCCGATTGTGGTCAAATTTGGTGTGTAGTTAGGGACCCCTCAGTCACCAATTTTCCACAAGTCAGGGGTGGGGTGCCTCTGCACGTGCGCACGTGCACACCCCTATTATATATCTCAGGAACGGCTGCGCCGATTGTGTTCACATTTGGTGTGTGGTTACGGACCTCTCATCCGCCAGCTTCCCACAAGTCAGGGGTGGGGTGCCTCTGCACGTGCACACCCCTATTCTATATCTCAGGAACGGCTGAGCCGATTGTGTTCAAATTTTTGTGTGTGGTTAGGGACATCTCAGCCCCGACTTTCCCACAAGTCAAAGGTGGGTGCCTGTGCACGTGCGCACGTGCGCACTTTTTTGTATCTCAGAAACTACTTGCACGATAAAGTTGAAATTCCCCATACATTTCCTTCGCGCTCGCTCGTTCATCGCCAACTACGGCGCCTTACTGGTTTAAAATAATTGATGCAACGGCCATAGCTAACACGGATTGTTAACACCAGCAATATTACTGATTGCTACTGGTGTATGCCACTTAACACGACATTGACTGGCGGGTCAATATTGTCCTTCTCCTGAGGACCATTCGCAATAGCAATAGATCAGAACTAATAAAGCTATCAGGCTCCCAAGTTTATCCAGCATTAACTTGTCCGCCCTGTAGCTCAGACGGGAGAGCGCTGGGCTTCAGTCCTCACTGAGTGTGGCAGGCTGGGTTCGAGTCGCTTCGTCACTCGCTATTTGTCCCTGACTAGGATGGCCTGGGTGGTGGTGCTGGTCCAGGAAGTATTCAATGCTTGGCCGGAAGCTAATAGAGCAATGTAAGGAGCATTTATAGCTATCAAGATGTAAAAGATAGCTTCTCCTTCCATTATTTGCATAATTTATCATTTATAGAGTTGCAGGGGCGGGTTCAGGCACATGAAAAGGGGGGTGACTGTCATGGTGATGACGATATGCTGGCGATTACGGCGCAATAGATGGTTAGCTTATAATTATATATGCACATATGAGGCCAAGAGAGGAAATTAAGTAATTTTTTGCAGAGGCGCGCTCAGGAATGGAAGAAAGGGGGTCATATTATTGCAAGGAAACTAAGATATAATGACATAACATATTGCAGTTTTCGGATTAAACAAGCACCACAGGGTACTCTACGAACGATTGTAAGATGATAGGCGAGTCCAGGTAGGGTAAGGGGGGGGGGGGGGTGTGGGGGGGGGGTAAGCAGTGTGAATTGAAGTTGTAGGTGAAATAGTCACTGTTGACTAGTTAGTATCATAATGGCGGATGCTATACCTATCAAAAGGTCTTGCGCCTCCCCAGTTTGGATCCTGGATACACCTATGATGAAGTACAACATGCAAAAAGGAACTATCTACTATCAGTAACTTATTTATAGTGCTGGGTAGCAACTTGCCTGGGGTTACTATTTTTGTCCTATTTTACCTCCCTTTTTCACTGACCTGGTACCGCCTATGGTAAAAAATATATGTTTAATAACCGTTTTGCCTAATGGAACAATAACACACCATTTCATTTATCAAAAAACAACATCAACAAATGTTTATTACGCGTTTACTTCACTCCTATATTGAGTGACCTGCACACGCCTATCATTTTGGAATTTTCAAAATCCACCGGCACATGTTAATTTCCAATTAATTATCTATCGATCCCCATTGTTTGCGTTAAAATCGGTTGATAAACATGACAGCTGTGTTTGATCACAAATACCTCTAAAATTTGTAATTTTTGCTCCCCTGTTGCCCCCCTATCAAAAATGTCGTTTTTTAGAAATGTAGATCGTGTTGAGGGGAATAATATGCCGTTTTATTTGTGAAAATTGGACGGGTAGATCTCGAGCTCTCCCGGGGGCGGAATCCGACCTCCTGTAGCCAGGAGCCTGTTACAAATAGGGTTAAGGGCATAGTTAACCCGCGCGGCGCTGGGGGGGTAAATTTTACCCCCCCTCCCGGGTTTTCGCTATAGATTCAAAACTACACTAGATATCGACGCGAAACTTTCAGTACCTTATCTGGCATCGATTTGACGTCTTCAGATAAATTTTGGAGAAAATCGGTCGAGAAGTTTTTGCGAAAATAGCGTTTTAGTGACGTCATGTAACGCCATTTTCGGTCCAAAATGGACGAAACTTTGATCGATGATAGAACAGCGAGTATTGAAGAAAATTGCAAACAAAGCACGTCAAAAGGAAGGAAATGACATTGTCTACAAGATGGCTATCTCGGATTTGCACAATTTTGATTTTCTGATCTCCAAAATGCAAAAAAATCGTTTTTATTTTTTTCAAAGTTTATGTAGCGGGGTACATCTTCTCAGCATGTTCCAATGCACCGGGCCTGACTCCTCTGACAAAACATTCCGAGCCGGCCGGCGGCAGACGCCCCCCTCTCCTCGCATCCAACCCAGACATGCAAAAAACTCGGGTCCGAAGCCCGAGACTGCAAGTCTAGTAACTACAGTCATCACAGCCATCGCCAGAACAGCTGGAGTAAGCGAGACGACGGCGGGGAGCAACGCCAGCCGGGTGTACGCCCCTCAGGTACACCCATTACGGTACCAGTCCCATTTGCGTACCGGCCCCAGTACCATCCCTACCGGCGCTGCCACATCACCCCGCCCCTCCCCTCTATGTCCTATGAGTCAGCACAGCCAGGGCGGCCGCCCAAAGGCAGAGGGACAGCTGTGTAGAACTGTAGCACGCCAACAAAGAGACGGGTTTGAAGTAAGGGAAGAATCGTTGTTGAGAAGAAATGCGGATG